>OZ019971.1:11585725-11774157 GCA_963970395.1 Ephialtes manifestator
TGTGTCTGTGTCTGTGTCTGTGTCTGTGTCTGTGTCTGTGTCTGTGTCTGTGTCTGTGTCTGTGTCTGTGTCTGTGTCTGTGTCTGTGTCTGTGTCTGTGTCTGTGTCTGTGTCTGTGTCTGTGTCTGTGTCTGTGTCTGTGTCTGTGTCTGTGTCTGTGTCTGTGTCTGTGTCTGTGTCTGTGTCTGTGTCTGTGTCTGTGTCTGTGTCTGTGTCTGTGTCTGTGTCTGTGTCTGTGTCTGTGTCTGTGTCTGTGTCTGTGTCTGTGTCTGTGTCTGTGTCTGTGTCTGTGTCTGTGTCTGTGTCTGTGTCTGTGTCTGTGTCTGTGTCTGTGTCTGTGTCTGTGTCTGTGTCTGTGTCTGTGTCTGTGTCTGTGTCTGTGTCTGTGTCTGTGTCTGTGTCTGTGTCTGTGTCTGTGTCTGTGTCTGTGTCTGTGTCTGTGTCTGTGTCTGTGTCTGTGTCTGTGTCTGTGTCTGTGTCTGTGTCTGTGTCTGTGTCTGTGTCTGTGTCTGTGTCTGTGTCTGTGTCTGTGTCTGTGTCTGTGTCTGTGTCTGTGTCTGTGTCTGTGTCTGTGTCTGTGTCTGTGTCTGTGTCTGTGTCTGTGTCTGTGTCTGTGTCTGTGTCTGTGTCTGTGTCTGTGTCTGTGTCTGTGTCTGTGTCTGTGTCTGTGTCTGTGTCTGTGTCTGTGTCTGTGTCTGTGTCTGTGTCTGTGTCTGTGTCTGTGTCTGTGTCTGTGTCTGTGTCTGTGTCTGTGTCTGTGTCTGTGTCTGTGTCTGTGTCTGTGTCTGTGTCTGTGTCTGTGTCTGTGTCTGTGTCTGTGTCTGTGTCTGTGTCTGTGTCTGTGTCTGTGTCTGTGTCTGTGTCTGTGTCTGTGTCTGTGTCTGTGTCTGTGTCTGTGTCTGTGTCTGTGTCTGTGTCTGTGTCTGTGTCTGTGTCTGTGTCTGTGTCTGTGTCTGTGTCTGTGTCTGTGTCTGTGTCTGTGTCTGTGTCTGTGTCTGTGTCTGTGTCTGTGTCTGTGTCTGTGTCTGTGTCTGTGTCTGTGTCTGTGTCTGTGTCTGTGTCTGTGTCTGTGTCTGTGTCTGTGTCTGTGTCTGTGTCTGTGTCTGTGTCTGTGTCTGTGTCTGTGTCTGTGTCTGTGTCTGTGTCTGTGTCTGTGTCTGTGTCTGTGTCTGTGTCTGTGTCTGTGTCTGTGTCTGTGTCTGTGTCTGTGTCTGTGTCTGTGTCTGTGTCTGTGTCTGTGTCTGTGTCTGTGTCTGTGTCTGTGTCTGTGTCTGTGTCTGTGTCTGTGTCTGTGTCTGTGTCTGTGTCTGTGTCTGTGTCTGTGTCTGTGTCTGTGTCTGTGTCTGTGTCTGTGTCTGTGTCTGTGTCTGTGTCTGTGTCTGTGTCTGTGTCTGTGTCTGTGTCTGTGTCTGTGTCTGTGTCTGTGTCTGTGTCTGTGTCTGTGTCTGTGTCTGTGTCTGTGTCTGTGTCTGTGTCTGTGTCTGTGTCTGTGTCTGTGTCTGTGTCTGTGTCTGTGTCTGTGTCTGTGTCTGTGTCTGTGTCTGTGTCTGTGTCTGTGTCTGTGTCTGTGTCTGTGTCTGTGTCTGTGTCTGTGTCTGTGTCTGTGTCTGTGTCTGTGTCTGTGTCTGTGTCTGTGTCTGTGTCTGTGTCTGTGTCTGTGTCTGTGTCTGTGTCTGTGTCTGTGTCTGTGTCTGTGTCTGTGTCTGTGTCTGTGTCTGTGTCTGTGTCTGTGTCTGTGTCTGTGTCTGTGTCTGTGTCTGTGTGTGTGTGTGTGTGTGTGTGTGTGTGTGTGTGTGTGTGTGTGTGTGTGTGTGTGTGTGTGTGTGTGTGTGTGTGTATGTATCCAGACACTGAAAATTCAATTGCCCATAACTCACGAACGGCACGATGGATCTAGCTAAAATTTTGCACGCAGGTAGAGTATTGACTCCTCTGTTATTGACGTGATTTTTAATTAAATGTATCAATGTAAACAGATTTTATGCAATTTTTAATTTTTTCAAAAAATGTCGTGATCGCTCTAACTTTCGTAAAAGTTCGCCAATTTAGCTAAATAGTTCTTTATAAATGAAGACACGTTAAATGACGTTTGGTATTGAATTTCAGCGAAATCGGTAAAGCGGTTCCGATTTTATAGAATTTTGAATTTTTCGAAAAAAATACATTTTGCTCTAAATTACGTCGAATCTTGAGAAATGAACCGAAATGTTGTACAGTCGGAAAATAACATACAGCCCCGCTGTGTACGCAATTTGGTGATGATCGGTAAAGTGGTTGGGGTTTTACGGCTTTTTGAATTTTTTAATAAATGTAGAATTTCGCTCATAAGTTCCGCGAAAGTTAAGAAAGTAAGATAAAATAAAAAGAATTAAAAATAATAATCGTCGAGAAATGGAGAAAAGCAGATATTGTAGAAAAGGCAGATCCGCCTTTGATGTCGTCGTCCTCGTCGTCGTCGTCGTCGTTGTTGTCGTCGTCCTCGTCGTCGTCGTCGTCGTCGTCGTCATATTTAAATATACATTATCACATTCACTTTCGGAAACGCTCTAATAATCACGAAATAACGTAATAACGAAATAGAAAGAGCGAATCCACAACATGTATATTTATCTAATTAAAACAAGGATGCAAAGTAGAACCTTGCACATTGCTTCCTCATTATTTTTCGCGTTTTACAAAGCTTCCTCTATGAGGAAGCCAAAAATTGAATGACATACTTTCTCATAGAGGTAGGTTTGTAAAACGCGAAAAATAATGAGGAAGCAATGTGCAAGGTTCTACTTTGCATCCTTTTATATGACTGCATTGGTAAAATTCATAGACGCATACTAAATTGACTATGCAACTATATTAATGTTTAGTTCCTACAGCGACTTTTGTAAATTTCTCATACTTTTGTGTCGGAAAAACGCGATCATTTTTTACAGTGTTGATTATAAAGCATATATTTTTTATAGTGTATCTTTTTCCGTGTAGTAGAGTTGTCTATAAATCAATATAACGAGGATGCAAAGTAGAACCTTACACATGGCTTCCTCATTATTTTTCGCTTTTTACAAAGCTACCTCTATGAGGAAGTATGTTAATCAAATTTGGCTTCCTCGTAGAGGAAGCTTTGCGAAAGATGAAAATTATTGACGAAGTTGATGATTTCTGACGTTTTACGAAACCCAGAGCGACACCAATAAATTTTTTAAAAGTTCCAAATCACGTAAAATTCGAACCGCTTTACCTATCATCACCAAATTTGGTACGTAGCAGGGCTGAATGTTATTTTTCATGTGTAGAAAATTTCAGTCGATTAGTTTAAACTTTACCTGAGTTAGAGGAAAGCGAACTTTTTTCGAAAAATTCAAAATCATATAAAAACCGAACCGCTTTACCGATTTGGCCCAAATGCAATACCAAAGGTCGTATCACTTTGTTTAATTTTACTACGAAATTTCAGCCCGATAGCAAAAAATTTCAAAATTATTATAAAAATAAATGCGTTAAGCGATTTTTGTAGTTTATATCAATTGAAGATGAGCCAGTACTACTGTACTATACTGTACATGTTGTTTAAATTTCAGCTGATTTAGTTTAATACTTTACAAGTTACAAGTTATATGAATTTTTGACACACACACACACACACACACACACACACACACACGCGCACATACATTCATACATCCGGACAATTTTTCTAAACCACTTTTCTCGACGTTTCAGACCATTTTAAACGAATTTACATGAAAATCTCGAGAAAAAAAAAATGTTAATGACAACAGAGCTTCCTCTATGAGGAAGCAAAATATCAAATTATTTATAGTGCACGGAAAAAGTCAATAGAAAAATGTAATGATCGCACAGCTCGCAAAAATTTCTGTTGTGCTACCTACGAAAAACATCGAAGTGTGTTGATTGAGCGTACCTACTAAAATTCTTTCAAATACAATGATATATAGTGACATTGTAACACCAATTATGACGTTTTGAATTTACGATGGGTATGGACAAAATGAGGATGGTGATCAATAATAAAAATAAAAAATACGGGATATTATAGATTCCGAAAAATAACAGCGCCGGCACAAAAACCATTTGGACACGGCATTGCGTAGAGGCTGAAAGAAAATAATAGCGAAGGGACAAAAATGATGCAGAACCCAATATATCCCAGGAGCTCAATGATAACAGCAGAGAATCATAGGATTCAGCAATCCGGACAGCAGTTTTACAGTATCCTACTAATATTATAAATGTGAAAGTTTGTATGTTTGGATGTTTGTTACTCAATCACGCAAAAACGGCTGAACGGATTTGGATGAAATTTGGCACATACATAGGATATGTTCTAGCTTAAGAAATAGAATACTTTCTATCCCGGTCAACGGGACAAAACACAAGAACGGGAAGTCAACACAGATGAAGTCGCGGGGAAAAGCTAGTACGCCATAAGCATAACCAGCGACGCTTACGGGCTTTAATTCTCGGCGCGAGGTCCTCTTTTTTTTACTCCCGACTGCCCGCAGGGTAAAAAGACGGGAGTATTTGTTTCACCGGCATGGCGCAAATATGCCTATTTCGATTATTGAAATGTTCTCGAAAACGGTTAAAGATATCTTACCAGAACTTGGTACACAGGATCTGTGTGTCGCATCCTATATTTTTTCATAACTTATATATACCAGGTGTGATTTCCGAAAAATGAAAACGTTTAAATAAATTTATAGAGCGGCAAGTTTGTATATATCGGAATGCCACAAGATCCGTTATATCCTCAACCTCACATCTCTCGATCCGCTGTGTGTTATAAGTACCATGATCTCATGAGTTCGATGTCGATTATTTTTCTAAAAAGGATGAAATAACAATAATTCTGATAAAAATTTAATAACTTCCGACTAAAAAAGAGTTTAATAAACAAATTGTACAAAAAAAAAAAGTAATCATTCGCATATTAGTCAGGAGATTTTCACACTGCATGACCATATTACACTCTGGCGATTTGGTCGTCATTGAGTGTGGAAATCTGCCGACTGTAATATACGAATGATTATTATGTTACATTTTTTTAATGCAGTTTTTTTATTAAACTCTTTTTTTAGAGGGGGGTTTTTAAATTTTTATAAAATTATTCTTTGGCACGACGGAGTCAACTTTGTATGTTCGTGTAACAGCTAAAGGAAGTATTAGACCACTAGTTAACTCGGAATTTCGCCACAAGGGCGGCGTCATCGGAGTTACACCCATGTCATATTTACAAACGAAGTTAGCAAAGAGTCTTAAAAGTTTTAGAAATTCTTTTAGCTGTAAGTTAGAGGCGCGAAAGCCCTTCCGAACAAAGAAGGAGACGCGTTTGGCATCCATGCAAAGCTATTCATTTCCCATGCAGCATGTTGCCACTCGTGTGTTTTTGTTTGAAGAAGGACGATACGACTTCATTCTTTACTGATATCATATTCATAGAATACACGCGCAAAATAAATGTCGACAATATAAACGCTTTGCAGAACTTTCGTCGATCGCTTTGAACATTGTTATATAATTATATGAGTTCACACCTACCTTTTATCGTTTATGTTCGACGCACTATCACTTAGACTGCATTTCATACACAATTGTGCCGTAAGTAACGTTTAAATCTTAATCTTGGAATTACCAAGCTTATAATTGTCGGTATGTCGAGAATTCTCCTTATAACTTATGATTAACGCCTAGTTATATGTTAATTGGACTCATATCGAGAATACCATGTTGCATCAAATTAGATTATTGAACGTATAATATATGTTATCATGGTTTGACTTACCTGAATCGTCCTGTGCTATTTTTTCGAACACAAATTAATGGAAAGTAACAAATAGTTCATAAAATTATGATTTTAATTCATAATCGGTTCTAAATTATTGAAGATTATTATTGCAGCATTAATTGATAATGATCATTCGATTTCTGTTGTTTCATACTTTTTTTAAATTCATTTCTGCGGGGCCTTGGCACCAAAAGATTACCAAAAATATTATGTTTGACTTCCGTACTGAATCCTAGGAGCATGGCGGAAATGGTCGCTTCATTGTTGTTCATAAGTAGCTTATTATTAGGTTGCAATGAAGCAACCGTCAAAATATATCTAATGGGCACACATGTCACAATGATGTTCTAACGACGTCTTTAGGACATTATTGTGACATGTGATATCCTAAAGACGTCTTCAGGACATGATTGTGACATGTGTGCCCATTGGATGTGTGCTGTAACGGCGTTAAAATGTTCCATCAAGGGTGCGTGTTCCATGATAAGATGGTTTGGCTTACGACGCGCAGGCGTAATATCGTTTATACTGATATTAATTGTGAAGTTTTACAATAATACTATAAAGAATATCTCGAAAAACATTATCTTTATATTTGATTTGTACTCACTTCAATACCTAAGGAGTTTTCTATATTTAAAAAAAAGGATGCAAAGTAGAACCTTGCACATTGCTTCCTCATTCTTTTTCGCTTGTCACAAAGCCGCCTCTATGAGGAAGTTTCTTTATTTTGTTTTGGCTTCCCCATAGAGGAAGCTTTGCAAAAGATGAAAATTATTGACGAAGTTTATGATTTCTGACGTTTTACGAAACCCAGAGCGACACCAATTAATTTTAAATAATTCAAAATCACGTAAAATTCGAACCGCTTTACCGACCGCACACGCACGCGCACACGCCACGCACACCCATTTTTTCTAAACCACTTTTCTCGACGTTTTAGTCCATTCTGAGTGTCCTGACATGAAAATCTCGGAAAAAAAATGTTTCACGAAAACAAAGCTTCCTCTACGAGGAAGCAAAAATTTTCAAACATTAGACAAAATTCTGAAAAAATTCATACGTATCCAGAAAATTTAACGAATCATTTTCATTCTAAAAAAAAGTTAGGTTGACGAATAATTTCTTGAACAATTTTTTTTCCACCTATTTGTTAATAACATTTTGCAATTATTAATATGCAAAATTAATCTTTTCCGCACCTTTTGGATGTTTGATTTTTTTCAGATTTTTATTCCGTCGAGAAATGTTCGAATTTCTTTCTGAATTCTCACTTTTCAGGAAGTTGAGCATCCCATCGCGCTCGTACATCCTTAACAGCCAAAAATGAACGAATAGTTCAAAAAGTTGCATACTGAATTTTTTAATTTAACAACCTGTGTTAACATAAACAGTGAACCATTATTTCATGGTGGGCCTACAAATTATTACGGTTTGAATATCAGCGGTTCTTACATCTTCTGGGTCCCATCCCGTGTAGTTACTCACAACAATCTCGTGTTTCTGAATAGTTAAAAGTGCTGCCATCTTAACGCGTCCGAACACATCACCCGAGCATCGTAAATAATCATTTTCGTAATTGTGCCCTTTCAGAACATCAACCGTTGGACTTCTGCCTTGGCGGATGCTGTACTTTCGGAATCTTGCGCGTTCGGGATTGCGAATTTCGGAGACTAAACTTTAAAGAGGATCTATTTTCGGTACTATGCACTTTCTAAACTGTGATTTTTGGGCTACTAAGCCTTCCTGTAAATAAACTTTCGTTAGGTTTCTCATCCGGTAAGTTAGACCTCCTAATTATTTGCTATTCTATGAATACAATTTCCAATCTTTACATTGTTCTGAACTTCAATCTATCTGAATATGTAATAGTGTAAGTCTATCCGTTCAGAAAATCAATGTGTCGTTCACATTGTCTTCGTAAGTATGCGCTATTTATCACCTAAATTTTGCATAATTTTTTCTTTGTAATTAATATCATTCTACATTTGTTCTGTCGGTCAAATGTATTTTCGTAAGACGGCGATGTCGTAATATCTAGGAGGTGAGCTATTGCATTTCGGAATTTTGAACATTCGTATTTTTTACATTCGCAATTTCAACCCCGCCTCGCCAGGGACTAGCTCCCGTACATACTCCATTAGCCAACATAAACTCGCTACAAAAAAAGCTTGGCGTCCCAGCGACTAGCTCCCGTACATAGTCCATTGAAGTAAGTGCGGGAGAAAACAATTCCTAATGATATTTCGTGTTTCGTATTACCGAACCTGCAGCGTGAGCTCAAGTTGCATATCGTACCTTATTCATTACTTTTATCTAATTTATCGGTTTGTACCCCTACTTTCTTTTGACCTCATTTAATCTAATAATGTCTTAATATATATAAATCTTTGCAAGATTATTATTCTTCGAACTGTCGGTGCGTTGGGGGTCAAAATAGCGAATGGCTAAAGTAGCGAATTTCTGAATTTCAGAATAATGCCCTGGCAAACAGTGTCATCGACTTTTTAACCGGTGTTTTAACCAGTCTCGATTAACCCCCGTTTTCACCCAGTTTAACTGACCTTTTAACCGAAATTATTATTTTTTAAGCGATTTTTACTGGTGAATTAACCGATTGTAACCGACATTCTTACCGAATTAATAAAACTCAATTTTGCTTGGTGAATTGAACCGATTTTAACTGACAATTAAACCGAACGAAACGTTTTTAATCGGTTAAATTGTCGGTTAAAGCTGCTGAAACAGTGGGCTAATCGAGACTTATCTTTCCTCGGTTAAAATGTCGGTTAACTTCAGTTATTTCCGGTTAACACTACGGTGACACAGTTTGCCAGGGTGAACATCTGAATCTAGAATGGCTTTCATTATGAAATTCGCTATTTTAATCATTCGCTATTTTGATTGCTTTGAATAGAATGAGGGTCAAAACAGCGAATGATCCCCCCCCTGCCCACGCGGTACCCTTAAAAACACGAATAGCGAATTTCAGGATAATAATCATGGCCGCCTTCGGAATAAATAGAGTAGCCCTAGCGACCGTCGCGTCAGGAGTAACAGCCCGTCCAGTCAAGATCAGACAGACAAATCGTAGTGTGAAGGCAACATTCATTTCTTTTTTAACTTGGCGCCGAGTCGCTACCGCGACTCTTGACTGAATCTAGAATGGTCATCATTATGAAATTCGCTATTTTGATTGCTGTGAATAGAATGAGGGTCAAAATAGCGAATGATCATCCCCCCCCCGCACGCCTCGGGGCTTCGCCCCTCGGCCCCGCCCACGTGGTACCCTTAAAATCATGAATAGCGAATTTTAGAATAATGAACTTCGGAATCTAGAATGGCCATCATTATGAAATTCGCTATTTTAGCCATTCGCTATTTTAATTGTTTTGAATAGAACGAGAGTCAAAATAGCAAATGACCCCCCACCCCCACCCGCCCTGGCCAAGGGTTGAAGCCATTTTTAGAGGGTCATTTTTAGAGGGTCATTTTTAGAGGTCCGTTGTCCTCCCGTCCTTACTTCAATGGACTATGTACGGGAGCTAGTCCCTGGCACGCCAAGTTTTTTTTGTAGCGAGTTTAACTTGGCTAATATATTGGATTTGGTTTAATATTTTTGCAAGGCATTTTGTTTGTCAGCAATTTTTTTGAAAGCAATTTTTTTAACTTGGCGTACCATTTTTGTTTTGGGAAAACATTTTTGGTGTTATTTGCTCTCTTTTTGAAAGTCAAAACGTAATTTTAAAAAATAATGAGAACTCTTGTTTTAGTTATATCTGTGTATTGATTAAAAAGTTCATGTACAATGAACAGTAAATGAAGGTAAGTAGACACTACTAAATGTATCCTGCATGTGTACAAAGAACAGAGGCAGCAATAAGAATTCTACAAGAATTCTCGTCTAACTTTGCAAACTCAAAACATTCAATGAAATCAAAATTTCTATAGACTATAAAAAAACAACAATAGAGATGATGCACGGGTTCCAATGAAGATGATTGTTTTATGTTTTGGGAAGCGTCTTCATCTATTATTCAGTTCGACATTCGACAAAGAAATGTAATTCTGTTCGATACTCGAACAAGAATAATGATTCATCACCAGACAGGGAAAATAAAGGAAATTGATGTTCACAGGATGGTAGGGATACTGGATGGTAGGTTGATAGATGCACTCCCTTCGATATCTAAGGCATAGTGTAGTGTAAAGCAGTTGGTGACAACTCTTCTCGAAATCTCGTCGGAGGTGAGGCGTTGCATTATATATATACAGACAGAGAAATCGTCGTGTGACAGCAACATTAATTTCGTTTTTAACTTGGCGTCGAGTCGCTACCGCAACTCTTGATGATATCAGACTTAGGATGATACCATCATCCAACATCGACGGATGCAATGCTCTCATTGCAAGTGGAAGAAATGCGTAGTTGGCACAAGCGAGCTCCAGTTGTAGTACAACCGAAAGGGCATCCTGGGTCAGAGAGAAAAATGGTTCCGACAGTAAAGAAAGTGCCACTCCATCTGGTACCATTATCAAACCACCGTCTAAATCGTTGACAATCACGTCCATCCATCTAGAAAAAACATAAACATCTGACTCATCGAAATTTCTTATACTTCATTCCTCCAAAATCTAGTCATTCAGCTAATTCTTTGCACGTATTCAGTAGAACTATTCAGTAGTTCTTCAATTCTAAACTATTGTATAGTTCTAGACGCAATAGTTCCTTCTAATAGTGTACTTTTATCTCAATAGTGTAGTTCAGTAGTTTCTCCCAATAGTCTGCCAATTTAACAATGGTTTATAGTTTAAGGGGAGGGAGTCAGGTAAAAAAAAAATTGATTTTGGAAATTCAATATCATCCAAATCCTATTGCATATAAAAATGCCCAATGCACTATATTGTTGGTGCTCGATGAAAGGATTTTTTACTGTCGTCTGACTTGCATATGCTTTTCAATATTATCTTAAGCAAAGTTCTTAGGTTTTCCATTCTACGCATGATTCAGATGAAACTACTAGGCAGATTGGAATGGTTGACATCTCATTTTCTTCTTCATGAAAAGATACACCGGCTAAATGGAGCAAACTATTTTTTTTTTCATTCTGAAAGCAAAGTTAATCACTGATTTAGAAAATAGCATAACATTTATTTATTAATAATTGTGTCACTGAAAAAATATTACCTTTTATTAACATTTGCTTTATTTAGCCGGTGTATCTTTTCATGAAGAAGAAAATGAGATGTCAACCATTCCAATCTGCCTAGTAATTTGATCTGAATTAAAGTTGTGAAATTTTTAATGTGAAAAAAATGCATTACTTCTTACGAAAAAAATGGAGTATGGAATTCGGATCCACTATCCATTACTTTATTAATGAGTAATGGAATTCGGATCCACTACCCATTACTTTATTAATGAGTAAGCTACCTCTATGAGGAAGTATGTTATTCAATTTTTAGCTTCCTCATAGAGAAAGCTTTGTAAAACGCGAAAAATAATGAGGAAGCCATGTGCAAGGTTCTACTTTGCATCCTTGTTTTAATTAGATAAATATACATGTTATGGATTCGCTTTTCTATTTCGTTATTACGTTATTTCGTGATTATTAGAGCGTTTTCGAAAGTGAATGTGATAATGTATATTTTTAAAAATAATTCAACATTCCATAAAATCAAAAATTTCATACCATTCGTCACTAAATTATATATATATAATGGCTGAATATTGTTTCATTTACATACAAAATTTGAGCTCGCTATCTGAAGTTTTGCAAAAGTTACAATATAGTGATAATGTCAATTTGTTGAAAAATTCAAAACATCATAAAATTTTAATGGTTCAACCGATCTTAACCAAATTCAATAGCGATCACCGGCGTATGAAAGCTCACATTCATACCAATTTTAAGATCAAAATCTCGAAAATTGAAAGAGTTATCGCGTAAACAGACATTTTTCAAAAAATTAAAAAACGCGTAATAATTTAACGATGAAGTGGACTTTAACAAAAATCTGTATGAACGATGAGGCTTGATCCCTCTATCTATTGTCCAAATTTCAGCTTGATATCTCAATGCATTCCCGAGTTATAAAGGTTTACATTTTTCGATCGTGTAACATACACACACACACACACACAATACATACAGACATTTTTTTCTAAATCACTTTTCTCGACGTCTTGGCTCATTCTGAGTGTACTGACATGAAAATCTCGAAAAGAAAAATTTCATGAACAAGCTTCTTCTATGAGGAAGCAAAAAGTAATGGGTGGTGGACCTCTGCTCCATTACTCACTAATAAAGTAATGGGGGATGGACCTCTGCTCCGTTGCTCATTAATAAAGTAATGAGTAGTGGATTCGAGTTCCATTATAAATTTTTTTCATAAAAAATTATCCATTATTTTCACATTAAAAATTTCACAACTCTGCTCTCAACTAACTTCTAGCTTTTGACTGGCTACTAACTTTTCACCAACTGATGACTACCTACTAACCTACTTTTAACTTTTAAAAGTCAGAATTTAGTCAAAAGTTAAAAGAAACTGAAAAGTTAGTCAAAAGTTGGAAGTTAGTATAAAGTTAGAAGTTAGTTGAAAGTTAGTCAAATGTTAGACATTAATAAAAAGTTAGAAGTTAGTCCACAGTTTGTCAAAAGTAAGAAGTTAGTAGTTAGACAAAAGTTAGTCAAAGGTCAAAAGTTAGAAGTTAGTTGAAAGTTAGTCAAATGTTAGAAATTAGTCAAATTTAGAAGTTAGTCAAAAGTTAGAAATTAGTCAAATGTTAGAAATTAGTCAAAAGTTAGAAGTTTGTCAAAAGTTAGAAATTAGTCAAAAGTTAGAAGTTAGTCAAAAGTTAGAAGTTAGTCAAAAGTTAGAAGTTAGTTGAAAGTTAGTCAAATGTTAGAAATTAGTCAAAAGTTAGAAGTTAGTCAAAAGTTAGAAATTAGTCAAAAGTTAGAAGTTAGTCAAAAGTTAGAAGTTAGTCAAAAGTTAGAAGTTAGTCAAAAGTTAGTCAAGTTAGTCAAAAGTTAGTCAAATGTTCGAAATTAGTCAAAGGTTAGAAGTTAGTCAAAAGTTAGTCAAAAGTTAGAAGTTTGTCAAAAGTTAGAAATTAGTCAAAAGTTAGAAGTTAGTCAAAAGTTAGAAGTTATTCAAAAGTTAGAAGTTAGTTGAAAGTTAGTCAAATGTTAGAAATTGGTCAAAAGTTAGAAGTTAGTCAAAAGTTAGAAGTTAGTTGAAAGTTAGTCAAATGTTAGAAATTAGTCAAAAGTTAGAAGTTAGTCAAAAGTTAGAAATTAGTCAAAAGTTAGAAGTTAGTCAAAAGTTAGAAGTTAGTCAAAAGTTAGAAGATAGTCAAAAGTTAGTCAAGTTAGTCAAAAGTTAGTCAAATGTTCGAAATTAGTCAAAGGTTAGAAGTTAGTCAAAAGTTTGTCAAATGTTCGAAATTAGTCAAAAGTTAGAAGTTAGTCAAAAGTTAGTCAAAAGCTAGAAGTTAGTTAAAAGTTAGTCAAAAGTTAGAAGTTAGTTAAAAGTTAGTCAAAAGCTAGAAGTTAGTTAAAAGTTAGTCAAAAGTTAGAAATGCAACATGTCGCAAATGACTATTGCTAAGATTTTCAGGTATCCGGATAGTTCGTCTCTGAGAAATCGCCCGTCTATCGCGACCTGTTTTAACCGCAGACTTCTAATGATATTATATTTATTCATTTATTTTTCAATTTTTCGAACGATTTTGCTATTCATCTACTTATTTATTAACTTTTTGAACGATTTTCCGATTTATTTATTTATATATTTATTTATTAAGCAAATTTTTCTAAAGTAATGGGACTATCATATACCCATTACCACGTTCATTACCCATTACTTTAAAAAACGGTGATGGATATGAGTTCCATTACTCATTAAAAAAGTAATGGGTAATGAATGTGAGTTCCATTACTCATTAAAAAAATAATGGGTGATGGATGTGCGTTCCATTACTCATTAAAAAAGTAGTGGGTAATGAATGTGAGTTGCATTACTCATTAAAAAAGTAATGGGTGATGGATGTGAGTTCCATTACTCATTAAAAAAGTAACGGGTAATGGATGTGAGTTCCATTACTCATTAAAAAAGTAATGGGTGATGGATGTGAGTTCCATTACTCATTAAAAAAGTAATGGGTAATGAATGTGAGTTCCATTACTCATTAAAAAAGTAATGGGCAACGGATATGAGTTCCACTACTCATTAAAAAAGTAATGGGTAACGGATATGAGTTACATTACTCATAAAAAAATAATGGGTAACGGATATCAGTTCCATTATTCATTAATAAAGTAATGGGTAATGGTTCTGAATTCCATTTTGCATTTTTAAAGTAATGGGTAAAAAAACGATAATTCATTTAAAAAATAATACATTATTTCCAACTCTGATCTGATTCATGCGCAGAATGGAAAACATAAGAACTTTGCTTAAGATAATATTGAAAAGCATATGCAAGTCAGACGATAGTAAAAAATCCTTTCATCGAGTACCAACAAAACAGTGCATTGGTCATTTTCATATCATCGAGTACCAACAATACAGTGCGTTGGGCATTTTCATATCATTGAGTACCAACAATACAGTGCGTTGGGCATTTTCATTAAAAAATATTACCTTTTATTGACATTTGCTGCATTTAGGCGGTGTATCTTTTCATAAAGAAGAAAATGAGATGTCAACCATTCCAATCTGCCTAGTAGTTTGATCTGAATCATACGCAGAATGGAAAACCTAAGAACTTTGCTTAAGATAATATTGAAAAGCATATGCAAGTCAGTCGACAGTAAAAAATCCTTTCATCGAGTACCAACAATACAGTGCGTTGGGCATTTTCATATATAATAGGATTTGGATGATATTGAATTTTCAAAATCTTTTTTTTTATCTGTCTCCCTCCCCTTAATAGTTCAATAATTCTAATTGTTTTTAATTTTTAATACTTTTTTTCTATGTCGACATCTACGAAGCCAAATTGCTCTTGTCAGCATAGGATCTGTCGAAACCCTACTGACAGCTACAAAGCCAAACAGCTCTTGTCGCTTGTTAATATTTCAATCAACTACAAATCCGAACAACTTTTGTTAATGAACGACCGAAAATCTATGCAGACACTGATTAAAAGAAGGTTAATCACGGCAGATACTTACTGAAATGAGGTTAGTCACGGCAGACACTGACTGAAACGATACTCGACTGTAAACGTAGACAGCAGTCAGACACTGATGAAAACGAAAAAGATCACACTTTATGTTGAAAAATAATCCGATAAACGATGAAGCACTGGGGTCGAGAACGCACTGCGATTGTTGTCAACACTCATTTATCACACACTCATTTATAAAAAAATTAATTAATTTCGGCACTGATTTAAAGTATTAAGCATTGATTTAAAATATTACGCACTGATTTAAATTAAAATTATTAAACACTGATTTAAAGTATAAAAATACGCGAATTATAAATGTACATTTCGCGTCGAGTCGCTACCGCGACTCTTGATGCTGTCGGCTGTGCAACACGCGCTGACTGACTGAACAGCTGGCGACTATGTGACGTCACACACTGGTTGCTCGCGAGTCGCAACTCGCGCCTGCGCGCGGCGCTTCTGTATAATGTATGTACGTGAATCGAGATTGTGTGAGTGCGTTAAACACGAAAAACTTTGAAAAGACCAGATATCAGCGATACATGAACCGATTTTCTTGTGACAGGTCTCATTCGAAAGAAAAAAAAATAGAAAATATTGATCATGATACACTTTTCGTTCGCGACATGTGGTCAGAGATAATACGTCGGCAAATATAGGTTGGGACATTTAAAGTTGTGTGAGTGCGGCCGTACGGGAGGAACATAAAGTCGATCGGCGAGAATTACTAAGATGCCAGATATCAGCATTAAAGAAACAGATTTCCTTGCCGCAGGTCTCATTTGAAAGAGAAAAGAAAAAAATATTCAACCTGACACATCTTTCGTTCTCGACGTGTGGTCAAATATAATTCGAGTTATAATTTGAAAACGGCCGGTGAGTGGCCGCCTTCGGAATAAATAGAGTAGCAGTAGCGACAGACAAATCGTAGTGTGAAGGCAACATTAATTTCTTTTTTAACTTGGCGTCGAGTCGCTACCGCGACTCTTGATGTTGAATTTCTTTTACATGCGTTATTATTCTTATATCTACGAAATATTTATTTCGGTTTATACGTCTTTTTTTTAGTAGCAACCGATCGATGTACTAATATTAATAAAAATATCGCTGATTATTGCATGGTATTTAATTTCTATTCATCACATGTGAAAGCTCTACTGCGTTTCAGAGAAGAGCTAATTTAGATTTTCGATTATCTTTTACTACATCCGTAATGAACCAAACGCGTTGGGTGTGGTAGGGTGGTTTATTACAGATAATGTACATTATTTTATCAGTCCGATTACACCAATTACTGTCGAGGCAGTTGACGCTGCATTTTAAATTTGCCTTCAAACTCAAACCTTGGACTCAATATTCTGTGTGATAAATGATAATGAAGTGCTAAATATTACTCGTACAAGTTGATTATGAATTGCTATGATTCAATGTATCTCCATAAACACAGGTTACGAGATATTTATAAATGAAAATCATACTTCATTTGAAAATCAAAACTTTTCTGACGAACATTATTTCCAGAGCTACACCAGGCTTTCATCAAAACGCCCCGGTCATTGAGACAATTTGTCGCATGAGACAATAAATGGAGTACTGAGCAAAAAGTACAGTGTAAAGTAAAGTAAAGGGTTCATCAAAAATATGTTGCTTACAGGAAAACTATACTTTTCTGTATCTTGAACTAATTTATACGGGTGCATGTATGTCAAATTCTCGCCTTTCATTACAGAACATCGTGTAAAAATTGACAGTAGGATATTTCGCTTGTAATTGGCGAAAGAACCCATACATGAAATTCATATCGAATATTACAATATTTATGAAACTTTAAATAAATTGGAATATCTAACAAACCTAATAAAAAAATTATCACAGTTACCGGACACGGTCTTAATTAAAAATCATATGAATATTTACCAAAAGGAAGTGGTCGTAGAACAAAACGCGAGGAGTGTGTCTTATGAAGGATGAGGAAGCTGAGGCATCAAAATAATAGACAATTAGCATAAATGTGGTCGATAAACGTTGTTTTTGTTGCTTTAATTTCCAAATTTTAATAAAAAATGTTTATTGTTCATTAAAACTTCGCACGATGCTGGTAAAATATGCTCTGCATTTTGGGCACCGCCTATCGTGTCCTATAGATATCAGAACCTCAGTGCAGGTGCTGCATATACAATTGTGCCCACATGGCAGAATTATGTGGGTGATCGGATTAATCAAGCATACGATACAAAGCGGACCTGCAAAATAAGAAGAATTATTAGTGTATGTCATAATGTTTATTAGATTGTAGTGAAGATGTGGTGATTGAGTTGGCACTTCGTTAATCCTTTTTGGGATGGCTCATAACCGATTGGTCAATTGTTATTTTTGTAAAATCAGCATCTTTGCATTATCTCCTGTCTTCTCCTATTCTGTGAATCCTTAACTGTACTTATGAATCTTTTCAAGTATTACAATCGACTACGCAGACCAGCAGTCAGTGTTGCTTTTACTAAAGCATTTTTCATAAAATTTTCATTGCTGCGTCACCTACGTTTCGAAAAAAAAGAGAGATGGATGACCCCTTACGATTCTGGAGATACGACTGACTCGATCGCGGACCAAACTCACTGACCTGCCTTTCGAATAACTTTACTTTCAGTCACACTCCATCTGCATAAAATATGCTACATTACAGATTTTCTTTAACAGTGTTCGTTACAAGCTCACGCATTCAATACTCTGATTATAGCAGGCACTACCTCATGTAACCTCAACAATTACAGAATAACCCTATCGAATATTAACAACCAATGTTCTTTGTACATGCCGACGCGATAAATACAAATTATACATTTATAGTCAATCGTAGCTTGAATACATTGTTTGCAGCCACGCTTTAAAAACGCGGGCGAAAGCGTACAATTAGACTATACTAAAAGTATAGCAATCGCGTGCTCTCAGCTGCATTGCTGCATGCGTACGACATATTCAAGCTTGACTGGTGAATCAAAAGACGTTACCGTTACTTTTTCCCTCGTTACATTTGGGCATTTAAACTTCATATTTACAGTTTATCAAAAATGTGTTGCTATACGTAGTCTTTTCGTTCATCGTAGGTTGATTACATCGTTTGCAGCCACGCTTTAAAAACGCGGGCGAAAGCGTACAATTAGGCTATACTAAAAGTATAGAAATCGCGTGCTCTCAGCTGCATTGCTGCATGCGTACGACATATTCAAGCTTGACTGGCTAATCAAAAAAACGTTACCGTTACTTTTTCCCTCGTTGCATTTGGGCATTTAAAGTTCATATTTACAGTTTATCAAAAATGTGTTGCTATACGCAGTCTTTTCGCTCATCGTAGGTTGACTACATCGCTTGCAGCCACGCTTCAAAAGCGCGGGCGAAAGCGTACAATTAGACTATACTAAAGTATAGAAATCGCGTGCTCTCAACTGCATTGCTGCATGCGTACGACATATCCAATCTTGACCAACGAATCAAGAGACGTTACCGTTACATTTTTCCTAGCTATATTTGGGCATTTAAAGTTCATATTTACAGTTTATCAAAAATGTGTTACTATACGCAATCTATTCATCAATCGTAGCTTGAACAAATAATTTGCAGCCACGCTTTAAAAACGCGGGCGAAAGCGTACAATTACACTATACTAAAAGTATAGCAATCGCGTGCTCTCAGCTGCATTGCTGCATGCGTACGACCTATCCAAGCTTGACGGACGAATGGAAGGAAGTTACTGTAACTTTTTCCTTCATTGCACTTGGGTATTTAAGGTTCATACTTCCGTTTCACAGAAATGTATTGCTAAACGCACTCTAATCGTAACCGCGGTTTGAACAGATGATTTGCAGCTATGCTTTGAAAAACGCGGGCGAAAGCCTACAATGACACTATACTAAAAGCATAGTCCTCTGAGCTGCATTGCTGATGAATCAGCACGCCTCAATGTAGCATAAGCTCCAATAATTACACTGAATATTAACGATTCATTCTTAAGTTCAGTCTGCGCATTGCATAAAGAAATCTATATAATGAGCGAGTACCGGAGGGGTACATTGAACGACGATTCCTTTTGAACTTTAAAACTGCAAGAAAACGGGCATCACATGGTGACCTCCGCATTGCAAATTATTCCTGTTTGTACATCTAATCGAATTGTATCGATTTATTTATTTATTTATTTGAAGACAATAAATTGCAATTTTATAACAATATTAATTTCAATGCCATTGCCAATTGTTGCAATTTACTTAAGGGGGGGGAGTCAGGTCAAAAATTTAAAAAAATCGATTATTTCTTTTTTCTGTGAAAACATTCATTTCCATGTAATCTATCTATTAGTAAAGTTATAAGCCGGAATTCGCAAAAATGGCTAAGTTTCTAGGGTACCATTCATATTTAATTTTCTCAAAAGTCGTAAAAATTACCAGAATATTATTTTTGAATTTTTAATTATTTTATTTATTGATTTTTGTTATATGCAGACATTATGGCCGATTTTTTGTTCACACAAAATAATTAAGGATGTTGAAAAAAAAAAAAAAATCAAATATTTTTATTTTTTTTCTCTCTTCGGCAGTTTCGTTTAGTTAAGTATACCCTCTGAACCTGCAAAATCTTAGACCTGAATGCGAAAAAATGGCCGATTTCTGCAATATACCTGTTTTTTAATGATTTTTTTCTATATAATAAAAAGTTTATTACGTATTTGTAAATAAATTTTTATTTGTTTACCATTTTTTAAATCAGTTAGCGAAACGCGATACAAATGACGCGATGAGAGTGTGATGTCTTCAACGCAACACGTAACACTTACATTATATTCGAATTCGCGCGAATAATGGGACATGCGCTGTGATATCTTAGCACGTATCGCATGCGCAGCGTGTTACTGCCCCGAGAAGTTACTTCTGCTACATGCGAGACGCATAACCTCGGATTGACGTTTTTATTTTTCGTTCATATTATGTTATTAGTTTGATTCCGTTGGCCATTTACGGTTTTTTTTCAATCAATAGTGTTTAAAACAGAATCAACAATCATCAGAAGTGATCAGATATGTAAATTTGTTATGAAGTGATGATTTAATGTTTGTGCAGCACATTTGTGAATGTGTCAACACTGGATAAATTTTCAGTGATGTTGTCAATAAAAGTGATCATCTCCATATTATTTACAGGTTTTTTTCAAATTATGCATTCATTTACTTATTTATTTGTAAAAAAAAACATTTATTAATAACATTATTAATAATATTCTGTAATCTGACTTGCAAATAATATTTTTATTTTGTTCATTAAAGGTACTTAGGTGCCCCAAAGGTGAAAACAGCATAAACATTTTTATTTGAGTGGTAAGCTTTAGATGCCATTTGCCGAAACTTTGTTTTAAACCTATTCTGCGCGTGATTCAGACCAAACTGCTAGGCAGATTGGGCTGGTTGACGTCTCATTTTCTTCTTCATGAAAAGATACACCGGCTAAATGGAGCAAAAGTTAATAAAAGGTAATATGTTTCAAGTGACATAATTATTACTAAATAAATTTTATGCTATTTTCTAAATCAGTTATTAATTTTGCTTTCAGAATGAAAAAAAAAATATTTTGCTCCATTTAGCCAGTGTATCTTTTTATGAAGAAGAAAATGAGACATCAACTAGCCCAATCTGCCTAGCAGTTTGGTCTGAATCACGCGCAGAGTGGAAAACCTAAGACCTTTGCTTAAGATAATATGGAAAGGCATACGCAAGTCAGATGGCAGTAAAAAATCCTTTCATCGAGTACCAACAATATAGTTCATTGATCATTTTTATATGCAAGAGAATTAGGATGATATTGAATTTACAAATTTAATTATTTTGACCTGACTCCCTGCCCTTAAAAGAAAAAAACGACCATATTCGCGCTCCGAAAATCATGAGCTACTGATGTTAGTTGTGTAGTCGCTTTACCGTATTCTAAAAAAAAAAAAATGGGGATCTTATTTATAACATACACTAGTAACATTACATACGATGCCAAATTCATTTATTATATTCCGCAATTCACGTTTCTATCTTCAAATCATAACGAGAAATGCTTTCCACATATTAAAGTAAAAGAACTTTTTTTTTCTAATTAAAAGGCTTTCAATTCGGAAATAGTAACAATATACTTTAACTGCAACTTCACCCACATAGAAACATAAAGTTGAAAAATATTTTGGAATTATTACAAACAATGCTTCATTTTTTTAATCTTATTACACAACTTCAAAAAACTTGAGTAAATAAAAGACGTTGGTAGATGAAATCGGATAAAACCGAGGGACGGATAACCGTTAAGTAACATTGAAAAATATATAAGTTTCTCATATAGCCGAAATATTTCATTTTCGTATCGTTTGTTTCTAGAAAAAATATTCGTATAAGTATGCAAGTCCTTTTACAGACGCGTATCCGGACGAATGACCGTTTAGTTCAAGGCGCACAGAGATACGAGCTGTCGTCGACGCAAACGCGAGCCTAGACCGTGATGCTGAAGCAAGTGTCGAATCCCATAATAGAGTAAATAAAGCGGAAGGACGCGAAGTAACATTTCATGATCCTGGAGTAATAACCGTAAAATACCTCGGATTATTGTCTGCAGTCTGTATAGAATATGCAATTTAATTTACTTATTACTGCGGCGATTTGTGCTGATACCTAATTGCATTCCCAAATCCGTGGAGAAACAATCGGAATTAAGTAACAATGAAAAATATATAACATTTCTCATATGGCCGAAATATTTCATTTTCGTATCATTTGATTCTAGAACAAAAATTCGCATAAGTATGCAAGTCTTCTTGCTGACGCGTTTCGTTCAAGGCGCAGAGATACGTGGTTTTATCGATGCAAACGCGAGCCTAGACCGTGTTGCTGAAGCAGCTGTCGAATCCCATAAGGAGATAAATAAAGCGGAAGAGCGCGAAGTAACATTCCATGAACCTGGAAGTAATAAACGCAAAATACCCCCGATTATTGTCTGCAATCTGTATAGAATATGCAATCCAATTTACTTTTTACTGCGGAAATTTGTGCTGATACCTAATTGCACTCCCAAATCTGTGGAGAAACAATCGGAATTAAGTAACACTAAAATATCTATAACGTTTCTCATATAGCCGAAATATTTCATTTTCGTATCGTTTGTTTCTAGAAAAAATATTCGTATAAGTATGCAAGTCCTTTTACTGACGCGTATGCGGACGAATAACTGTTTACTTCAAGGTGCAGAGATACGAGCTGTCGTCGACGCAAACGCGAGCCTAGACCGTGATGATGAAGCAAGTGTCGAATCCCATAATAGAGTAAATAAAGCGGAAGGACGCGAAGTAACATTCCATGATCCTGGAGTAATAAACGCAAAATACCCCGGATTATTGTCTGCAGTCTGTATAGAATATGCAATCCAATTTACTTTTTGCTGCGGAGATTTATGCTGATACCTAATTGCATTCCCAAATCCGTGGGGAAACAATCGGAATTAAGTAACATTGAAAAATCTATAACGTTTTCCACGTGGCCGAAATATTCCGTTTTCGTATCATTTGATTCTAGAAAAAATATTCGTATAAGTATGCAAGTCTTCTTGCTGACGCGTTTCGTTCAAGGCGCAGAGATACGTGGTTTTATCGATGCAAACGCGAGCCTAGACCGTGTTGCTGAAGCAGCTGTCGAATCCCATAAGGAGATAAATAAAGCGGCAGAGCGCGAAGTAACATTCTGTTGTACCCCGATTGCGTGTACAGGTATGCACATTCGTGCGTACATACGCGCATGCATATTTTCGGGCTTCGCGCTCGCGTTAGAGTAATGCGGTCAACTCGCGACCGAGCGTACGAGCCGAGTCAGCATTTTTCGAGTTCGATGGATACTTTGTATACATCTTTTCGAATATCTGTTTTAAAAGATTCGAATGAGAACTTTAAAACAGTAAATAATAAATAATAAACAATACTCGGAAAATGCTGATGTGACTGCTCTCACCTTAATATATAAGGACCGGAGAGCAGCCACGGGGATTAGATTAATTTCTGGAACTGTACGGTTTGGATCGACTGAGATTCGAGCAAGGAATCTCAGTATCATCTTTTAAGCTCATCGACGTACGACTGATTTATCATTTGTAACTAGAGCCTAGAATTCGTGATATAATAAATTATTCTTTTATTAATATTCGGATTTTATTACTTGGGTTTTAACCCTTCACTGGTATACCCCAAAACTAGAGCAACCAAAACCCGGGGACGGATTTTGGCGGCATAACATTGGTGGCAGCGGTGGGATGCCAGAGTAACACCGAATAGAATAATTTTTAAATACGAGAATTTTTACTTTCTGTAAAAATCTCCGCGAAATTCTAGTTCCTACGTTCGCTGCATTTCGAGCGCGTAGTAGCTGCCTAAATAAGGCAAAGAAGAGGCCCTCTCAGTGAAAGGAGAGTCCAGACGATCGATCAACGAGTATCGACGGATCCAGGGGATCACAGGAACCAAACCAGGGAACCGAAAAGCCTGCAGCAACTTTCGAAGGGCGTCACCAAACGCCAGACAGTTCGAAGGGAGCCAACACGACTACAAGAGTCAGCACCACAGAGCAAGGGCATCCCGAGATGTGGAAAATAAGCGCACTGTAAGTGGCACCACATATTCATTTACCATTATCAAATTGTATTTTTCCGGAACCGATACGGGCAGTACTGTTCCGACGTAAGAAGATACATGAGTGACCAAGGAACCCCAGCAAATCGAACGATAATAGAACGTCGAGGAAATTCGTTGGAATCCACATTACCAGGAGAAAACGTACCAGTCACCGCCAGTTTGGAGAGTGCGCTTTTGGAGATCTCGGAGCGTACGAGAAGAGTTCTCAGCGAATTATCACCAGAAGGCACCCAGGAGGGAACGGAAGATAGCCCGAACCCCTTATTCGGCGTTAACCTCAGGAGAGGAACTGACTTTGGTACAGAGGACGAGCTTGGGGAAATCGACGAAAGCCTGTTTGAGCCGCGAGTAGCTATGCTTCAAGACGCCGAAAACGGGGTATCTCCAGGTACGGTCGATAGGCATATCGACGCTATGAGAGCGCAATTAGGAAACACTCACGGGGAACGGAGACAAAATGTACTGGACTGGGATTTGGAGCAGAGCCACAACTTCGATCTACGCCGCAGATTGAGCCAGCTTCCCAGGTTCGGACTTGCCCCCACAAGAAGAACTCTATTCGGGGATATACCATTAGAACCAGGAAATATCCGGATAGGAGAACCTACTGGGGAAGAGCACCAAGAAGATACACAAGGTGAAGAGCCGGATAGCGATCTAGGTCGGCGGATGGAATCCATCGAGAGGAAGATGGAAGAACTACTTCGGGCCGTATCCCAAGGACGTGGAGGCCCTCCATCCTCACCTCACCAGCTGTCAAGTCAACCACCACCGCCTTCGGGTCCACCACCACCGCCGTTCGCACAACCGCAAAATTTTAACCAGCTTCCGCCGCCAAACCGGCCTGAAGAACAGCCAGAATATCTCGAGCTGGGACTAGCACTGAGGAATATAAAAAGTTTCGATGGCAACGATCCTAGTAAACTCGATGGATTCATACTATCGTGCGAAACGGTCTGGGAACGTGTGCGACCTGGGCAGCGGTCTACTCTACTTGCTCTCATACTTAGTGGCAAATTGGAAGACAGAGCAACTCGGGAGATGAAGCACAAAACCATCACCACCATCGAGGAATTAAGAGTTGAATTGGAAGCTCTGTACGGAAAGCGGAAATCACTTGCATCTCTACAATATGAATTTTGTCTATTACGTCAAGGAGCTAAGGAATCCGTTTCTGCCTACGCCACACGAGCAGAGAGACTTACGGTGGAAGTTATAGAAAAACTCTGCGAAAGCGTCGCACCACAGGGCGCTCCTTACATCGAAGAAGCCACAAGGAAAAGTGCTCAGATGAATTTCGAGAACGGATTGTGCAAGGAAGTGCAAACTATCGTTCGATCGAGAAATTACCAGAGTCTGCATGATTCTGTAGTTGGAGCTATTGAAGTCGAAAGAATGACGTCTCCAAAATCTTTCAAATATAATAATGAAGGCGGAAATTCCCGTCATTCATTGTCTGCTACTGGTCCAGCTCTGCCTAAATGTTTCACGTGTAATAGGACGGGGCATTTGGCACGCGATTGCAGGAAATCAGGACGGCACAGCCTCCCTGTACCGGGACCCAGTAAAGAGGTGAATCAAGTAAGCGTTACTTGTGCATATTGCAAGAAACCGGGACATACGTTGAAGCAGTGCAGGAAACGTGAGAGAGCTAGAAAGGAGAAGCAGGATGGAAACCAGAAGTCGGAGCAGCCTCCCAAGGCCAGCGTCAACGGGATGACGATAGGAACGTTCCAGGTGAACACTGTCGACACAACCGAAGAGCCAGCAGAGATTCATCAAATATGTGTTGTGAAGTCGACAACCACAGGTGGTACGGCCAACGACTTCCACATAGAATCACCTATGAGTACGGTTGACATGCTTACCTTGAAAGCCGATACCGGAGCTCAATTGTGCATTATCAGCAAGAGTGCACTGAGAGCGGATACAGCGATAGAAAAATCGGAAGTCTACCTCGAAGGAGTAAGTGGCAAAAGAATAAAAACGCAATACGCCGTTAGAATTACGTTAGTAACACCGGCTGTTACTATATCACATTTATTTCATGTGATACCGGATGATGTACCTCTCGGGGTGCATGGGTTCCTGGGAATTGATTTCATGAAAAAACATAATGTCGATATTCTCGGAGGAACATCTATAAAGATGTACGGGCATAGTATGCCCTTGATAAACGGAAGTTTGAAATTAAAATTGCCTCCTCGTAGCGAGAATATCACCTACGCATCCACCAACAGCAAATTAATTGGGGTCATCGAAAAACGTGACATCGCCAACGGAGTAATACTTGGAGCGTGTGTTACGACGCCTCAAGGAAATAGCTGTGTGGTAAGCTTGGCAAATACTACAGCCGAGGAAATCGAGGTTGATCGGCCCATGGTAAGACTCGAACCACTGGCATCAGCTAAAAATTCGAGCAGCAACGAGGCCGACGATCCCGCGCACGAAGTAAACACTGTCGGTGCGGGGAGAGGAGCTACGCGACTCTCGAGACTAAGGACAGAGATAGATGTATCTCATCTCAACAAGGAGGAGATGGAGACTCTTCGGGACATATGCAATGATTATGAAGATATTTTTTATCTAGAAGGAGACAAGCTGCCATGCACAGATATGGTGGAGCACCATATCCCATTGAGGGAGGGAGTGCTGCCCATAAAGGTCAGCCCTTATCGTCTGCCTGAAGCCCACAAACAGGAAGTACAACGGCAAACGGAGGAAATGCTACGGGATAGCATAATACGTCCCAGTCGGAGTCAATGGAACGCGCCGCTGTTGGTAGTGGCCAAAAAACCTGACTCAGCAGGTAAAAGGAAGATGCGAGTCGTAGTAGATTTTCGCAAGTTAAACGAGGCCACCATCGGGGACTCTTATCCACTGCCCAATATAAACGAGATTTTGGATCAGCTGGGACGTGCGCATTACTTCACCACCCTTGATTTAGCATCGGGATTTCATCAGATTCCCATGGCTGAGGAAGATAAAGCAAAGACGGCTTTTTCTACACCACAGGGGCATTTTGAATATACACGAATGCCCTTCGGATTGAAAAATGCTCCACCAACCTTTCAAAGGTTGATGAATTCTGTTTTGGCAGGATTAGAAGGACTGAAATGCTATGTCTATCTGGATGACATAGTGATATTCGGAGGATCACTAAAGGAGCATAATGAACGACTCCGAGAGGTATTCCAGCGACTACGAGAAGCAAAACTCTCATTGCAACCGAGTAAATGCAGGTTCTTGAGAAAGGAGACGCAGTACCTCGGGCACATCATTTCGGAGGATGGCGTGCGACCAGATCCGGATAAAATAATTGCTGTGAGGAACTTCCCTACACCATGCAACGTGAAGGGTGTGCAGTCCTTTTTGGGTTTGGCTGGATATTATCGAAAATTTATAAAAGACTTCTCGAAAATAGCCAAGCCCTTAACCGAGCTTATACGGAAGGACGTTCCTTTCGTTTGGACACCGCGGCAAGAGGAGGCTTTCGAGGACTTACGAAATATATTAACAACGGCACCGGTACTCCAATATCCCGATTTTAAGAAGCCTTTTGTCGTCACAACGGATGCTTCAGACAAGGCCATCGGAGCTATCTTGTCGCAAGGAATCGTAGGAGAGGACCTGCCTATTTGTTATGCAAGTCGCACGTTAAATAAGGCAGAGCAGAACTATACTACGACGGAGAAGGAGCTCTTGGCCATCGTGTGGGGAATCGCGCAATTTCGACCATACGTCTACGGTACTCATTTCACAGTCGTCACAGATCACAAGCCCTTAACCTGGCTTTTTGGGGTCAAAGATCCAGGGTCGAGACTCATGCGATGGAAAATAAAATTGTCGGAGCATGAATTCGACGTGCAGTACAAGGCGGGTAAGCGTAACACCAACGCAGATGCATTGAGTCGCATATGTGTAGCTACGCGCTCACAAGTAAAGGAGAGAGAAACAGCAAGCGCACCGCCGAGAGAGACAGCATGTGAGCCAGCGTGCGAGAGGGACGCCACCAGCTCGGGCGGCCACAGCATGGGAGTGGAAGAAAGACGAATGATATTACGTGAATATCACGATACACCTTTAGGCGGGCATCAGGGAGCCTCAAGAATGCTGAAGCGTATCCAGCTGAGCTGCACCTGGCCTGGCTTACGTAAAGATGTGGAAGAGTATGTGGCACAATGTGACAAATGTCAAAAAAATAAAATTCGCCCTATGATTAAGGCACCTATGGTAATCACAGACACACCGACAAAAGCTTTCCAGAAATGTGCCATGGATATTGTAGGGCCTATGCCTGAGACGGAAAGAGGTAATAAATACATACTTACTTTTCAAGATTTATTAACTAAATATAGTGTCGCCATACCACTGCAAAATCAACAAGCCAACGAGGTAGCAAAAGCATTTGCGGAGGAAATTGTGTGCCGCTATGGTACACCTGAGATTGTACTCACGGATCAGGGTACGAACTTCCTTAGTGCAACATTTAAGGGAGTATGCAAACTCCTGCATATTGAAAAAATACAAACAACAGCCTATCATCCCGAGTCCAACGGTGCGCTGGAGCGTTCCCACAGGACACTGGCTGAGTATCTGAAAAGCTATGTGGATGAAGACCAAGGGAATTGGGATCAATGGTTACCATATGCCATGTTTTCATATAATACGACGCCGCATACTTCTACAGGTTATACACCTCATAGTTTGGTATTCGGAGAAGAAGCAGATCTTCCAACAGCTTTGCAGAGGGTACCAAGAGCTACATATTCATATGAAGATTACGCCGCAGAATTGCGAGAACGACTTCGTGCTGCTTGGACTTCGGCACGAGATAACCTGAGAGCGTCGAAGGAGCGAGCCAAGCTGCAGTTTGACAAGAAGGCCAAGATCCAGGAATTTCGTGTGGGTGACAAAGTTCTACTGCACGATGAGACGATACGTCGTGGAAGATCGGGGAAATTGACACCACAATGGATCGGACCATATATGGTGGAGGAGGTCCATTCAGCCTCAAATTATACTATCAAAAAGGGACGGCGGAGCATCAAGGTACATGTGAACCGTCTCAAGCATTATATCGAGCATTAATCATGTCTCGAAGATAGCAGAGCGGCAAGAGAGTGGAGTTGGGCGAGCGACGCAGAAGAAATTGAAAAACAAATATATATGTGGAAAAATAACATTATTTATTTTTTGAAAATTACAATCCACAATGCGGGCACGGGGGAGTGATAACTCCGAAAAGGCGCTGAAGGCCCAAGGGATCGGGGATGGCACCAATCGTTGGATTACTGTCCCACAGCTTGTCCACACCTCTGCTGCGGAGTCGACGCTGTTGTCGAACTTTTTCGGCCTCTCGTATGAATTCTATGAGGTACTGCGGTCGACGGGGTTCCTGAGAAGGAAACAACGCTTTCTGGAAAAGCAAAACGGAAAATTTATTATGAAAAATTATTATTACAAAAAAAAATATATATCTATATTTTTTTTTTGGAACACCATGAGAATTTACCATTACTCGGTAGAATTCGGGATTGAATTCTTGACCGGGGAAGTGATGAGCGACCATTCCTACGTTCATGGTTGAAAAGATGGGATATTCGTTCTGTTCTGGAACTGAAACCGGAGCTGAGTGACAGTACTGCCTGGGGCCGGTTAATTTATATTACCGGTCCAAGCCTTGCAATGGATATTTGTATTGGCCTGACCTTATTATTTTTGTTTTTGGCACACTGTTACAGGGTATCACTGCTGAGTCAGCTGGTAATTACCGTTGATTCCGATGCTTCATACGAGGTCAAGAAGTTTCGTGACGCACCAGGAATCTTTTTTTTGAGGAAATTGGTAGTCTAAACATTTTTTCCGACACGTGGAATCTCGCTATCCATGTGGACATAAAACTTCTGGCTCAGCAGGAAGCGAATTTCGTGGTGCAGCTTCACCGCCTCCAAGAGAATTGTAAGCAAGATATGGAGGATAATAGCCAATGTCAGGCGCTATCCGACACAGTAGTACGAGTCAACGAGAGGATACAGCACAGCATCGGAATTTTTCACGATTTGGTGGGAGCAGAGCATAGTCGTAAACGCAGAGGACTTATTGACGGGTTAGGCTCAGTAATAAAGGCCCTTACTGGAAATATGGACTCGTCTGACGCCGAACGCATAGCTGCCGAATTGGAGAGCGTTCGGAAGAACGAAGAGACCCTAAAGAAGGGATTAAGGGATCAGGTGCAGGTTGTTGAGTCAGCATTGGAGTTGTTTAACCGTACTGCACGAATTACCCGTGAAAACGATCATGCTCTATGGAAATTAATTACGCGAACCAATGCGGATTTTAAATTAAGAGGAGATCGTCTTGCAGCACGACAACGTCTCGACGAGAGTATTGCCGCCATAGAAGCCTACGCAGAGTCGCTACTGGGTAGTGTAAGGGAGTTGGTCCATATGTTCTCCAGTATAACGACTGGTACAGTGAGTCCAGCCATGCTTAGCCCGGAGAAATTAACGGAGTATCTAACGGAAGCGTTACCACATATTCCACGAGGACACAGTTTCCCTCGTCAGGTTACTCGAACTGATGCGGTCCATCTACTACGGTTGTCTACGGTGAAGGCGTTTCGAAAAGGTGGTATGGTAGTGGTACTGCTGGAAATACCACTCATCAGCCAAGCAGATTTTAGCGTTAACCGGGTGTATCCATTACCAAGGAAGTCGGTCAACAACACCTATTTCTATATGGAAACATCCGAGGATCTCGTCATCGTCAACAGGGAAAGCCGAAGTTATCTTCGAATGTCGAAGAATGAACTGGATGCCTGCAGGATTGACGGAGATAAATATTATTGTAATTCGCAGCAACCAGTACTAGCTGTGAACGACGATGCGCCTTGTGAGGTTATCATGTTCGCCACGAATGCAGTCGGCGAGGAGCATCGATGCCCGAAGCGTGTTATAAAGCTGACCCGTCCTTTGGTCATGAGTATGCAGCAGCCTGGCCGCTGGTTGTATACCGCGCCGGGAGAAGAAGCGGTCAGCATATCATGCGATGGACGACCAGTTCAACAGGAGATCTTGGAGGGTACTGGAATATTAACCTTATCCGGGAAATGTGTTGCGACAGCCCAGGATTTTAAGGTCGGAACTGTGAGGCGCATTACCCAGGATGTTCGAGATGGGACTTTTGTCCCTGCATATAACCTAACCCTATCGGAACACGAAGAGAAGGCGGTTCCGAAAATTAGTAATGTACAAGAAGGCGCAGTGCTTCGGAATATTGTCAGCAATCCAGAGGAGCTAAATAACTTGGGAACGCGTCTACGCCAGATCGACGGTGACCTGGAAGCTGTGCAGACCAATCGGACGAAATTATTTTATACTGTGGGCCAATATTCCATTAACGCGATAGCGTTGCTGGTGTTGGTTGGTTTTTCGTTGAGATCATTGGTGAAGATGATCTGCCGTTCAAGGAGGACTACGGAACAGCCAACGTCGGAAGAAACGGAAGCGAACATAGTCTAAGGAGGGAATGAGGATTCCGAGGGGAAAAATATATATATTCATTTCCATTTCGGGAAGAAATAATCTTTATTCCTATATCTACATGGGGATTCCGATTTAAGTATATATATATATATGAAGGCTGCCAAATGGACCACAGCATCTTGGATCACCACCGGCATCCAGGCATCGTCTGGAGGAGAAAACTCAACGGGAGATGTCCATGGAGCGCTCTGTAGTTGATGCTGTGCGGGTCCAGGACAAAAATCTTCGGATACGGTGCCGGGGAATCCTTCGCCGGTTTTGTGACCCTGCCAGATGACACCTGGGAGGAAGAGGAAGTGGCGGCCTGAAAAATACCAATAATTTATAGGACCATTATTATGATTGTCTCTTTTAATTTGTTTATCTTTTTTTAATAATTAGTTAACTTACCTTTGTTTGTTTGCCCATTGCGGAAGAGTCCAAGTTGATTATGGGTTATTTAAAAAACGAACGGTCGTTAATATAGGAAGCCGAAGCTGCTGCGTCAGCTTCGCGGTATTCGACCAGGGGCACGCTAAACTCGGTATCGCCGCGGTTCAGAAGCGGGTCAATATCTCCGAAGCTATGGGAGATCGGGTTTTCCGATCATAGGGAATAATTTTCAAAAGGAAATCATGTATTTTTCTTTTAATGTTTGGGTTAAAATTAATGTAAATATGTGGGTCATATTTTTGTTAACTAGTTTCGGACGAAAAGAAAATTGTAATTTCTTTTCTTTTTAAGGGGGGAGGGATGTTGTACCCCGATTGCGTGTACAGGTATGCACATTCGTGCGTACATACGCGCATGCATATTTTCGGGCTTCGCGCTCGCGTTAGAGTAATGCGGTCAACTCGCGACCGAGCGTACGAGCCGAGTCAGCATTTTTCGAGTTCGATGGATACTTTGTATACATCTTTTCGAATATCTGTTTTAAAAGATTCGAATGAGAACTTTAAAACAGTAAATAATAAATAATAAACAATACTCGGAAAATGCTGATGTGACTGCTCTCACCTTAATATATAAGGACCGGAGAGCAGCCACGGGGATTAGATTAATTTCTGGAACTGTACGGTTTGGATCGACTGAGATTCGAGCAAGGAATCTCAGTATCATCTTTTAAGCTCATCGACGTACGACTGATTTATCATTTGTAACTAGAGCCTAGAATTCGTGATATAATAAATTATTCTTTTATTAATATTCGGATTTTATTACTTGGGTTTTAACCCTTCACTGGTATACCCCAAAACTAGAGCAACCAAAACCCGGGGACGGATTTTGGCGGCATAACAATTCCATGATCCTGGAGTAATAAACGCAAAATACTCCGGATTATTGTCTGTAGTCTGTATAGAATATGCAAACCAATTTACTTTTTACTGTGGAGATTTGTGTTGATACCTAATTGCATTCCCAAATCCGTGGAGAAACAATCGGAATTAAGTAACACTGAAATATCTATAACGTTTCTCATATGTCCGAAATATTTTATTTTCGTATCATTTGATTCTAGACAAAATATGCGTATAAGTATGCAAGTCTTCTTGCTGACGCGTTTCGTTTAAGGCGCAGAGGTACGTGGTTTCGTCGACGCAAATGCGAGCCTAGACCGTGATGCTGAAGCAAGTGTCGAATCCCATAATAGAGTAAATAAGGCGGAAGGACGCGAAGTAACATTCCATGATCCTGGAGTAATAAACGCAAAATACCTCGGATTATTGTCTGCAGTCTGTATAGAATATGCAATTCAATTTACTTGTTACTGTGGAGATTTGTGCTGATAACTAATTGCATTCCCAAATCCGTGGAAAAACAATCGGAATCAAGTAACATTAAAAAATCTATAACGTTTCTCACGTGGCCGAAATATTCAATTATCGAATCATTTGATTCTAGAAAAAATATTCGTATAATAAGTATGCATGTCCTTTTGTTGACGCGTATAGGACGGATAACCGTTTAGTTCAAGTCGCAGAGATACGAGCTTTCGTCGACGCAAACGCGATCCTAGACCGTGGTGTTGAAGCAAGGGTCGAATCCCATAATAAAGTAAATAAAGCGGAAGAGCGCGAAGTAACATTCGATGATTCTGGAGTAATAAACGCAAAATACCTCGGATTATTGTCTGCAGTCTGTATAGAATATGTAATTCAATTTACTATTTACTGCGGAGATTTGTGCTGATACCTAATTGCATTCCCAAATCCGTGGAGAAACAATCGGAATTAAGTAACACTGAAATATCTATAACGTTTCTCATATGTCCGAAATATTTTATTTTCGTATCATTTGATTCTAGAAAAAATATGCGTATAAGTATGCAAGTCTTCTTGCTGACGCGTTTCGTTTAAGGCGCGGAGGTACGTGGTTTCGTCGACGCAAACGCGAGCCTAGACCGTGATGCTGAAGCAAGTGTCGAGTCCCATAAGGAGATAAATAAAGCGGAAGAGCGCGAAGTAACATTCCATGATCCTGGAGTAATAAACGCAAAATACCCCGGATTATTGTCTGCAGTCTGTATAGAATATGCAATCCAATTTACTTTTTGCTGCGGAGATTTATGCTGATACCTAATTGCATTCCCAAATCCGTGGGGAAACAATCGAAATTAAGTAACATTGAAAAATCTATAACGTTTTTCACGTGGCCGAAGTATTCCATTTTCGTATCATTTGATTCTAGAAAAAATATTCGTATAAGTATGCAAGTCTTCTTGCTGATGCGTTTCATTCAAGGCGCAGAGATACATGGTTTTGTCGACGCAAACGCGAGCCTAGACCGTGGTGTTGAAGCAGGTGTTATAGGATCATAAGGAAGTATATAAAGCGGAAGACCGCGAAGTAACCTTTCGTGTAAATTCTATATCTATATCAAATATTCGTATAAGTATGCTCGTATTAGTGTTAGTATTTTGCCGGCGTGTATAAAAATTCGATCCCTTTTTGCATGGAGGAACAGTACAAATAGCCGCTTAACTACTTTTTCTCCTGACTGCGCTGAAATAACGTGATTCCGTCCCTGAAAAGCGGGAGGAAAGTCGCCGATATCTGACTGCGAGCAGTGCGCATGTGCAGCGGGCAAGATATACGAGCCAAAACTGCCTAGGGCATCTTGCCCCCTATTTTCGTCCACTTCGAGGTTCCCAGCGGGACCGCCGCGTACCGCGGCGCTCGCGCTGCGAGCCTCGAAGCGCGCAAAAACAGGGGCCACGATGCCCGAGCGAGTCTTGCCTCGTATATCTTCCCGCTGCCCATGCACACGACTCACGGCCAGGTATCGTCGAATTTTTCCTCTCGCTTTTCAGCGACAGAAATCACGTCATATTTCACTGCAATCGGAAGAAAAGAATCGTATGCTACGCGGGAGGGAGCGCAATTTTCACCTCGTGCTCGAGCAGCCCTCGCTTCGCTCGGGCAGCTAACCTCGCACTCGGTGAAAATCGCGCTCTTCCCTCCCTTGTAGCATAATGTACTATTTTCTATCTTTTAGAAAAGAAAATTTATTTACCGCTCGAGAAATTGTAGTTCATACTGTACAGTACTGTAGATATCTGTGATGATTGGTCCGTATTTATTTATCCACTCGCGTACAATGAAAATTATTTTTTTAAAGAAACGATGTCTGCACTGGAACATAATTATGTATCCAGTTCTTGGGGTGTTTAAAACACATTCGCCTGATCTTATAAATCCTTGTATTGATAAAGGGTGCCCCCTAGTTTGCTTTCTTAGCATCTTTCCGGACGATACTATGGCATTTTATATAATTAGTGCCTTTTTTATTATCGTATGGCTATCGTAATATTAAACAATGTATTATGCTATGTGGGCAAATTACTAATTCTATACCTGTTGTATCTTTACGTATAAAGTGCCCGTATGTTTGAATATTACGTGAGAGCATCTAGTAAATGAATTTAGCATCGGTAGAAAAATGCAACGTTACCTGCGTTGTTAATGTTTTGATTTCTGCCGCCATGCCCTCGTCGATGGGGTCGACGTCGACGTCCTTGCATCGCTCCTCCTTGGGCTTTCTTTTTTTGTTGGCTGCGTTTTCGTCGCAAATTCTTTTTCTTGCTTCGATCTGTTACGAATAATCCACAAATTAATGAAATATAATTGAGAGCTCTATGACTTCGCGAAACTGCACTCATAACATATTACCTCTTCTACGCGCTTCATTCACGGCTGCTGCGGCTGCATCTACGTTAAAAAATATACAGTACAATGGTGAAACTCATTCTTTAACTAGGGATATATTTTTTAATTACCGCTATTCGGGCCTTCGTGAAATTACCCCTGTCTAAGACCATTGGCGACGGCATTGAATTCATTGTTCTCGTTAATCTCTTGGATATCATCTAGGGTCGTTAAAGAGTAAATGTTATTAATACTCAATCAATTGGATGATCATTTCGATGACTTGACTCAGCCATACGAATTATCAAATATGAACTTGTACTACAAAATTGAAGTTCTAACTTGAAAATTGCATACTGTGTATGAGACGTTCTATACAAATCACCCCGGTCCTATCTTTGGATAATTTAAAGGCGTACTCCAACATTATTAGTATATATATCGTCAACTTTTAAAAAGTTATTAAATAATTTTTAATTCACCTATTGCAGACGTTACCCAGAAATTATTACGACAAAAAAAATTCAATAACAACGTTTACGTCGTCCGTCTTATGAAATCAAGTGATACCGAAAATTTTACTGCGCGGCATTACCGAACATTATGAGGTTTTCTGTTTGTTCCTATTTATTTCGATATACCGGGTATTACTGGAATTACAGAGGTTTTCACTTGAGATCATCGATGTTAAGACGGTTTTTAATTTAGTAATTAAACATTTATACGTGACAGAATTCTTAAGAATACAAATAAGTAACAAAAACGTGAATAACTATACGAAAAATATATACATATATGGCAATGTAAAAAAGTTTTAACACCGGTTTAAAAAATATCAAACATCAGTCTCAACGCAGTTAAAGACAAACATTTGAGAATTTCTGTAAAGTGCGACTAACCAATTTTTGTTGATTATCTCTGTAAAAATATGGAAATAAATGGAATTTTTTATAGTCACCTCTTTTCAGTCAAAACTTGTTAAGTCGGAGCGAATGGAATCAAATCGGGAATTTACAAATTGTAAAGAAACTTATTGTGACGTTATTTTGCACAAAAAATATACGTAGCACATTATACAACATTTTGAAAATGCTTTATTCATATTTTTAAAAGATTGTCTTGTTTCTATATTTATTTTCCAGTGAAGCACGCGTCAAAATAACCTGAACTCATTTTTCGATTTTAATAGTAGCCTGTGCATAAACTATCTATCAGTAGTTTGGCAGATGGTCGGAAACTGTAATGTCGTTCGGTCTGCAAAATATTGATATTCCTACATAGAAATGTTGAGCATTTCTTTGAATAGTGCATTTAGTGCTTTTGAATTCGATCAATATGTTAAACAGTTAAAAATGCCTTCAGGAATATCTCAATCTTTTTAAATACGGGGTATAAAAAAAATGTGTAATATCAACCAATTGTGGTGTGAATCTCGATTCTATTTTTTTAATATTCGTTCTTCGAAATAAAAAAATCTCATATCATAGGTGCGTTGTTCCGCCCAGTCTCTGTTGATGCTAAAAGATATTCGGATTTGAAACATGAATTTTTGGGCCTGTACATTGTTCAATACCGGCAAGCAATATGTTTGTCTCAATAAATGGGGGGTCTTCCGGTGGACGGCTCGACGCGGCATATATGCTACGGTATACTACTGCCTTGTTATATTTGATTAAATAGTAGCCTCCAGTTTGATATTGCGCCTAGCAAAGTACGCCAAATATATAGGAAATTCTTGTGAATAGTTGAAGTTAATAGAAATAAATAGTATAGACCCAGAAAACGAAGAATTAGGTCGAATAGCCAAGTACAAGAAGCGAGGTTATGTGTCGCCGCATTTCTGCGGGCAAAACAAAGATAAGAGATGACAGGCAGAGGAGGAAAGAAAGGGGTTATAGAGAGAAACAAACACCCAAAACCACGGATGCCAATTTATCCTCTATGGGACTAAATTTTGATATTGTTTGTATATTAATAAGAAACGAAATAGCCGTACTCATTGACATGAAGTGATACTAATTGTTAGAATAACACAGATACTGGACCGTACTAAGCCGGAAGTCAGATAGTCGAATAAGTTACATAAGATATTGTTAAAAAAGATTAATCCTTGTAATAGGTCTTTACCTGCGTACAATAAACATTCATCCATTAATTCATTCTCAATAAATGGTAAAGGATACATTCAACAAAAAGAAATCAAACAACAATGAAGTGTCGTATATAATTGAAACATTTTAAAAAATCGTGGACTTAATCAGAGTAGTCGAGTGTAAGCCTATGTATATTTAGTACGGAATGCCCCATATAAAAGTTGAGATTATTATCAATGAAAGAATTCATAATTAAATGAATTACTCACCACTATCTGTATCTCCTGTAATATCTATGATATTCTGAATCGCCCCGCTATTTTCACCGCGCTCTCGATCCATCTGAAGATTGCGTCTCACACCGTCTTCTCGCCACTCCTCGAGGTCCTGTTCTTCATCTACATGAACATCGCCACCATAAAACATGAATATATTTTTAAAATAGAATATTTCAATGCCCTTTAATATAATTTCATTTATTTTATCTATCATGAAAAAAAGGAGGATGCACTTATACTTAATAGTATAATTTATTTACAGAATAATAGGGCTTATTAATTCATTGTTTATTTACCGCTATGAGTGATGTCGACTGTAACCAGATTATCTGCGACCGCTTCGACCTCGTACGTCGCCGCGAACTCACGCGTCGAATCGAGTTCTCGGGCCGCGTTTAATTCGCGTATTGCCTCGACTTCTCGCGCCGCCTCGGCTTCTCGCGCCGCCTCGGCTTCTCGCGCCGCCTCGGCTTCTCGCGACGCCTCGACTTCTCGCGCCGCCTCGGCTTCTCGCGTCATCCCGACTTCTAGCGTCGCCTCGCGTTGGCGTTCGCGCCTTTCCTCGTTGTCGCACCTGGCTTCGCGGTCGCGCACCGAATCACGGTCGCGCACAGCCTCCCGTTCGCGCCTGATCTCGCGGTGGCGCACTACCTCAGCGGCAGATTGATCCGAATGATCCATGTCTGATTCTGAAATAAACAATTCAAGTATTGGATATGCCTAATTGTTTAGAATAATTCAATATATGGTATCAAATTATAAATCAAATGCAATTACCCCCTTCAGGGTCGGTCCCAACGGCAGATTGATCCGAAAGATCCATGTCGGATTCTCAAATAAACAATTCAAGTACTGAATATGCCTAATTGTTTGGAATAATGCAGTATATGGTATCAAATGATAAAATAAATTTAATTACCCCCTTCAGGGTCGGTCTCAGCGGCAGAATGGTCCGAATGTTCCATGTCGGATTCTGAAATAAACAATTAAAGTATTGGATATGCCCAATTGTTTTGAATAATGCAGTAGCATTTAAAACAAATATTTCACAATTCACCAGGATTACCGGATTCAAGCGGTTCATCGACACTATGCGCGTCGTCAAACCGTAGACCTTCGAAAATGTTGTGATTAAAATCGGGATCATCGCCTAGAATGAACGTAGAAAAAAGAAACACAGATAAATTAGACGATAGATTCATGTCAACGAAGCTTAAGATTCTCTTTAATAAATGAAACATTTCGCGAATTTCTAAAACAGTAATTCCTATTTCATTTGGCTTTTCACCGTACCATAAAAATTGCCGTTACGGGATATAAAGAGTAAAACATAAGGAGTGACGATAGATAGATTTTCGGATATTATTTACCGGCGGGAATGTTGTCCGTAATTTCCTGCATTTCCAGCTCATCTTCTATCGGATTGTTCGCAATTACTTGCAGTCTTTGTCGTACGTGGCCTTTCAGAGATGCTGCTTTTACCAGGAATTCCGCATTTGTGATGGCGTTTGAGTACAGTTGTTGCCAAGCTTACGAAATTGATGAAAATTATGATAAATACTTTTTATGTAACTTTTTTTCGATATGAACAAAAAGTAAGTTCCGAATATATAAAATACGACAATATATGTGCAGAATTCCAGGTCAGTGGAGAAAGGAAAAAGTAGCGCTATCTGAAAATAAGGATATGTAAATTCACTGACGCAAAATATTTTGAAATTTTCCGAGAAAATAATGTACTTTTTTACTTTTCATTTAGTCATATTTAGTGGCTAATAAATAATTTTTTAAATATTTTTTATTTATTTGGGTTACTGCTCTGTAAACCTTATTCAGGGTTTTACGTTCTACCCTCTTCCCTTTCCCAGTTCTTTCTTAGAGACTAGATTTTCTAGACTAGATTAGACTCATCCTAATGAACTACTGTATGTATCGCATTTGCATGAGGATGATGTGAAACGGGGAAAATGTTTCCGATATAGTCGGCTTTATTTTTACTCAGTTTTTTTTTACTGTACGAAAATACATTAGAAACTCGTAAAAGTTGCCGCCTGCTCAGCAGTTGCCGCGTAAGCCAGTGCGCGGCTAAGTGCTGCTTAATTCTAGGGGCTGCCACAGCCATATACCGACGCACGTGCACTGCGGTTGGCAATCGGTTGACTAATAAGTAGAATCGGCACCTCAAAAATAAATTTAAAAATTCAAAAAAACGTTTTCTATGATCTATAAGTAGAAAATGTTAAACAAATTTGTATTACTCTTTTTTTTTCCACGGATCAAAACCGCTTCATAGTGACAGCAGTTTTCCGGATTTTTCAATAATTGTCAGTCAATTTTTAATATGACTATGAATACAGAATTCGATGTCGGCTTCCTAATCCCACCCTTCTATTTTATTCATTCTTGTCGGAAAGATATAGCTATTATACGTAAAACAACTTTCCAATGTACTCATTTGCCCTAGGGATAACGTAAATCATTTTTGTATGCACGCAGAATCTAAGGAAAAATGGGTACCACTGATAGTGAGTACTTCGTTTTTCAAGATCAAAACCCTAATTATTAGAATAATTACAAACTGCTGTAACCACCGAGTGGTTCCGAAACCCTTAAAAAAACAGAATGGTAAAAATTCGATCTTTAGTGACAGATTTTTATCAAGTTAACCCTTTGATGCACACATTTTTATTTTTAAAAAGTTACTTGTATTTAAAATCGAGAAAGAAAACGTTGAAATATTTAAAAAATTATAATAATCTAGGTGGGATGTTAAATATCCCGCTGTGCATCAAAGGGTTACAGCGGTGACAACAACCCGGCAAAGAAAATACATTTTCGATCGTTTTGCAATAACATGTGATCTTGAATTTGATTGATTTTAGGTGTTTCAATTGTACGTTTGAATAATTAATGTTTAGTCTATTGTATCTGAATATATTTTGATCAAATAGGCCGTAAAGGTCGTAGATTTACGTTTGTCCGAGTTATCAATACAATTTACGGTTTGCGTAAATAACGGTTTGAATTTTAAAATATAAAAAAAGAAGTATGCTAACCAAATTGGGCTTCCTCGCAGTTTTTGGAAGGTACTTCAAAATAAAAAGTATAAATAATGCAATGTTCCATATAAAACTAACGCCTTAGTTATTTTTGTAATAAATTTGGTACCAAATATCCTTTCACGTTATTACGTATTTTTCCGAAGTTTCAGCTCGTTTTGTCAGATGCATCAAAGGCAAAAATGGTATAAAGTTGTATCTTTGAGCTTGCTGTAAAATCTGCAGCCCTTCATCGATCTTCATCTTATTTGACTTCTAGTATAACTGAATATGATTTTATCCGTGCAGAAAATTTGAACCATCTTTGTCGAAGTTGATTTGATTCAGAGAGATATCAGTTTTTTAAAATCGAAAATTCTGTAAAATCTGAACCGCTTTATAGATTCAGCTCTACTTCAGTAGCGGTATATAAATAAATATTAAGCTCATTACCTGGAAACGTTAGGACAGATACAGCACTTACAGACTTTTGAAAAAAATTTAAAGTTTTATCTCATCTAACCCGATCATTCAATTTGTGTGTAAATTTTTACAAAGTGTGGAACGTAATCGCTCCATCTGCGTACCAAATTTCAGCTTCATGATTAAAGCCATTCTTGAGGTACAGAAGTTTGAATTTTGCAAATATGCTATACACATACACGCACGCACATACACATAACATCCCTCCAGACATTTATTGTATAGATTACTTTTCTCGATGTTTTAGACCATTTTGAGTAACCTCTTATAAAAAGACGGAAAAAAAATTTCACGAAAATTTCGCTTCTTTTATGAAAAGCAAAATAAAACAACATCAGGTGAAAATTCTGGGAAATTAAAAAAACAGCGAACGGGCGTTTCGAACTGACATGGAATGTTACATATATAGTTAGTAGTTATGTAATTCGTTTTGTTGCTGTAACAAACCTTTGATCAATTCATTCCTTTTATAAATTGTTGCATATCGCGGGTGCCGCTTGATTCGTTTATTGTTCATGAGACTAACGATGTGATTCCTTGCTTTAGACGTTAACTTTATAAGCTTGGCTATACGAAAAAACATCATAGCGATACATATAACGAAATTATTCAATTTTAGAAAAATAAATAGCTTAAACTTTAGATAAATGGCGAACCTATGAACGTCCAGGCACGAGGATGCGTCCCCATTTCATCAGCGAGCACGCTGTTGTACGATTCCGTAACATTATTCGTACGCCTGGCCATGCCGAAAACGCTGAATCCATCAGGCTTTACAATGCGCAACCATTGGCGCTCGTAATAACTTAGGAATCTTTGTACCGCGGTCTTCAATGCTGGTGTAAGTGCGGTTTTTAAAATTGCATACTCTGTCGGGATTGAATCTGCCGGCAGGTATGCCAAAGCCATCAACTTCTTGATAAAAATGTAGGCTTCTTCATTTTCTCTGGTGAGAGTTGTGAGCTTCAGCTTATTAATTTTTTTCAACAAAGCCTTTAAACATAAATTGATAATTTAAAATTGAAATGATAACTGACATGATTTAACCGAATCAGTCTTTAAAAAAGTGCCATGGATGAATTAAAGGATCATTAAAAGTACTTGACAGTACAAACAAACTGTTGAAGTAAAAACATAAACAACTCAGCAACATCATTGATTTCGACTGCTCTGTCCGACATTTCATTAATTCATTCATTACTCATTACCCTTAAAACGCCATACTTTTATCAAGACTGATACGAACATAATGGATATTAATTATACACAGAACAAAAATACATTAGGTTTGTACGTTTCGTTTTGAATTCTGATCGTAATATCATGTTTTACAGGAAAAAATCATACCCGATCGTAGTGCACATTGCAACCGGTGACGTGAACGTTTGGGAAGACAGCTTTACAAGCGTTTCGCAAACCCTGTTCGAAATCAGTCATAACGATTTTAACCCCCGCACTATTTATCAGGTTCGCTACTTCATTGACCACTGCCGTGTATGCAGCTTCTGATTTACTGGTCATCAAAATATGTGCGAATGGTACTGCCTAGAAACGATTAACTCGAATAAGAATTTATATCCACTGATTTTTAATCCAAATTGTATGCATTTTCCCAGCAACCATAATACAAAAATTGCTTAAAAATTGCATTGTTTTTATAAATCATAGTTTAATAAATCCACACAGTTCAAGACCCAGCTTTACCTCAAAATAATGAACTCACAGGTAATTAAAATACCTTGGAAAGTACCGGTTACATGCCTTTTTAACATGATTTAAAAAGAAAAAAGAATTTTTCCGATTCTGATTCCATTATTCACAGATCCAACTTTCGGTCGGAAAATCCAACCCAAAGAACCTATTTTTTTTTTCTTCAAGATATCGAATTTTGGACTTCACTATCGTTCTCAAGACGCATATTGTACCTCAGAAAGTAACGGTTTCATGCTTTCATAAGATGATTTTTAAAAAGTGACTTTTTTCCGGTTTCATAACCCTACCATACCCGTAAAAATAAGAAGCCTTTTACAGGAACGAGAGAACGTTACTTATCCGTAGTGTTAAAAAATTTCAAAAAATTTTCCCACGTTTCGGAGGTTATGTGTTTCGGGGATTATGCGTTTCAAAATATTACATAATTTAATTAGTTGACTATATTTTTAACTTACGTGATCATACGTGACACCTAAAATCGTTACTAGCTGGTAAAAATCTTGCAAAGCAGGTGTCGTTTGAAAGGTCCCATCTATAAAGAGTCGAAGTACGGTGCGAAATACACTTTCGACAAATTGGCCATCGTACAGTAAAATATGGACTTTTCCCAAACTATCGATTATTCGACGACATATGAGACTTCCGACATCGTACTCCAGCAACAGACCGTTCTCAGGTTGCAATAACTGTGTCGCCATTTCATCAAGGCTCCTCGGATTTTGTGGGTATATGGACCATATACCCTATTCTCCAATACTTTAAAGTACTTAAAATACTGTTATACGGCAGTTGTTGTGGTATTTCGGGCGGGTACCTGCTTCAATCATTACGAAATCAGTTATTAGTAGTCTTCGATACCAAGAAGAAGAAAACCAAACCGTATCGCTCAATTAAAGTGGATCTAACAATTCGTAATCATAGTTTTATTTTGATTCCTCGGCTTCGCCTCGGCCGACAATTACATGTGATCTGAGACATTTCTTACTTTACTGCCCTAGGTGTGTAATATACTATTTATTGATTTTTCGCTCCCGATTCACAAAATTTTACGTGCATCGAATACCTATATTACATAGGAGACCCTCCTGCCTCTTAAACGTAAGTAATGGCAACGGCAAAATAAAGAAATTGTGGTCCTACAGTATCAAGACGAAAATCAAAATTGAAATCTATACTTACATCGCAGACACTGTATCATAAAGAACTCTTAGTTTCCAGCATTTTCTCTTTAGTGCGGTCTTCAGCGCACTTAGGAAATCAGCCCTCAACTGACACATATTGTCCTCGTAACAAATAACGGAATGGTCTCGCCTAACAATTTCCCCATTCCGCAGTTTTTTAGCAGTCCCACGGCAGTGCTTCCTTTGACAACGGAGGTAACTGTAATAAAGTGCATAGCAAATTAATGTAGACGTGACCAGTTTATAATGTGAACGATACAATTCGTATATGCTTTTTATTCAGCATTTTTCAATTGAACCAGGGCCAGATAAAAATATCATACAATGATTAATATTCAGTATTATATCCCCAAACGCCCTAATAAATAGTCAGTTCCTGAGTATTTTCTGGTCAGCTATGATAAGAAGTGATACCTTGAAAATAATTTTTATTTGTTCTCCCTGTATAAGACGATCAACTTGCATAAACTTTAAGCAGGGGCGAATGTATTTGTAAACTCGATCAACCGCCAACCTGGTTCATCTCGGTTTCAACTTATTGATCATTACAGTTTTCAATAATTGATGAAGAATTCCAAACAGAAACCCCAAGCCCCCCCAATACCGAATTTGTTACGCAACCTTTTATTTTTGAGCGAATATCAACATCGTTAAGCTTAGTCTTTTATATTCTCATATGAACAACTGTGTTTTCGTTTGTAACCGTGTACTGTAAAACTATTATTATGAGCTATTTGCGCAGAAAGATATTTAATTTTATTTATTCAGCATTTTTTTCACCTCATTATTATTTAATTAAAAAGATAGTATCTGTGTTAATTTAGCTCCAAAAATAAATAAGAAAATTGTTTTTAGGAAAGAAAAAAGAGTTTGGTAAATATCAGTAGCAGGCAAATTACTTTTAAATGTTGTTGGTAAAAATATGATTTTGTTGTTGTTACAGCAGGAATAAATATAACTTTTCAGTTAAGCTTTCAAATGTGCATTTAAAACTGTATTTACTGGGAAAAGTAATTATTAAAACCGAAAATAATGACAATTTCCAAAAGGACTGGTAATTATCGATGTAATGATTATTATTTAGAAAATTGGCAAAGTATTTCGTAAAATAAATTGGCTTTCCGTAAATCATTGAAAAGACTACTGGCGAAAAAAATAAGAAACAGGTTTCAAATTTAAAAGAACAGTATAAAGTCAAAACGGTTTGAGAAACCATAACAGCGATAAGTTCCAAAGCAGGAAAAAACAGAGGCTGGAAAACAGACTAAGCAAAAGATATAGCAAGGAGACTCAAGGAAAAAGATACTTAACAGCTCAGACGACAGTAAAGTCAAGATTCGAAGAACATAATAAATTCACATGTTCCAGAATATCTAAAATATAGAGATACAAAATATACTTATCTCATAAAATATCAACAAAGTTAACGAAAGCTACGCACATGTATATTTTGTATAATTAATAATTGTTTATTGTGGACAAAAAATTATTCTTATCAGAAAAGACCTTTATTGGATTCTCTTTCTTGCTATAAATATTCTTCACGTTTGATTCCATTGACTTTGGTCGCAAATATGCGTCAATATTAATTGTAAATTGCAATAAAAAAAACTACATTGGGCAATAGACAAGAATTTAAGGGGGGGGAGTCACGTCAAAAATGTAAAAAAATCGAATTTTTTTTTTTTCTGTAGAAATGTTCATTTCCATGTAATCTATGTGTTAGTAAAGTTATAAGCCGAAATTCGCAAAAATGGCCAAGTTCTACGGTACCATTTATATTTTATTTTCTCAAAAATCTTTAAAAATTATCATAATATTATATTTAAATTTGAAACTATTTTATTTATTTATTGTTTTTATATGCGGACATTAAGGCCGGTTTTTTGTTGACACAAAATAATTAAGGGTGTTGAATTTTTTTTTTAAATTTAATAATTATCTTTTTTTTCACTTACTGCAGCTTTGTTTAGTTAAGTATGATCTCCGAACCTTCAAAATCTTAGACATAAAGCCGAAAAATTGCTGATTTCTGCAATATGCCTGTTTTTTAATGATTTTTTTTTCTATAGATAAAAAAATTAATTGCATATTTGTAAATGAATTTTTATCTGTTTACCATTTTTAAAAACAATTAGTGAAACGCGATATAAACGATCCGATGACAGTGTGAAGTCTCCAATGCAACAAGTAACATTTACATCATATTTGAATTCGCGCGAATAACGGGGCATGCGCTATGATAGTTTGATGCGTATTGCATGCGCAGCGTGTTACTGCCGGGAAATTGTCTTCTGCTACACCGAGCAGTATAACCTCTAATTGACGTTTCTATTTTTTGTTCATACTATGTTATTAGCTTAATTGCATTGGCCGTTCGCTGTTTTTTCAAATTAACAGTGTTTAAAACAGAATCAACAATCATCATAAATGTTTAAATATGTATTATTTCTTTTGAAGTGGTGATTTAATGTGTTTGCAGTACATTTCTGAATGTTTCAACACTGGATAAATTGTCAGTGATGTTGTCAATAAAAGAGATCATCCCAGTGTTATTCATAGGTTTTTAAAAATATTATGCATTCATTTACTTATTTTTTTGTTATTAAAAAATTACATTTATTTGTAAAATGATTACTAATATTGTGAAATCTGACTTGCAAATAATATTTTTATTTTGTTCATCAAAGGTACTAAGATTCCCCAAAGGTAAAAGCAGCGGAAAAAAAATTTTTTGGGTCATAAACTTTAGATGCCATTTTCCGAAACTTGGTTTTCAACCTATTCTGCGCGTGATTCAGACCAAACTGCTAGGCAGATTGGACTGGTTGACATCTCATTTTCTTCTTCATAAAAATATACCCCGGCTAAGCGGAGCAAATGTTAATAAAAGGTAATAGTTTTTAAGTGACATAATTTATAATAAATAAATTTTATGCTATTTTCTAAATCATTGATTAACTTTGCTTTCAGGATGAAAAAAAAATATTTTGCTCCGCTTAGCCGGTGTATCTTTTTGTAAAGAAGAAAATGAGACGTCAACTAGCCCAATCTGCCTAGCAGTTTGGTCTGAATCACGCGCAGAGTGGAAAACCTAAGATCGTTGCTTAAGTTAATACTGAAAGGCATATGCAAGTCAGACAACAGTAAAAAATCCTTTCATCGAGTACCAACAACATAGTTCACTGACCATTTTTATATGCAAGAGAATTTGGATGATATTGAATTTTCAAATTCAATTTTTTTGACGTGACTCCCTCCCCTTAATGCAATGTGGGTGAGAGTAGAAAGGGCAACACAGTCGAACTGACAATCTATGCGCGCGTTAACATTGTTACTGTGCAATGAACTTCGCAAACCACACAAAATCTTCCTAGCGCGTTTGCGGCGCGAAAGAGATGAGGACGGATGGTTCAACGCATACGCCGATCTTAATCACTTGTATAAATCTTACAAGAAAAAGAATACCGCCACCTTTACCCGTTATCGATACGTTCTTCATAAAGGGCAAAGACGTTTACATTTCTTTTTATTAGATTAGTTTCATAAACAAGTGCATATCGATGCAACGTTATTTCTTTATCTGAAAAAACGAGTTTTCTTTACAATTGCTTACGTACTTTAATAGAGAAAGTAATTTCGGAAGACCCGATTTTTTTCGATCTTGAAACCATTTCCGAATATTAATGATAAATTCAACTTATAAATTCATCGGGTCCATCCTTATTAAAAACAACAGCTTTCTATATTTTTTTCTCAGTATAAAACCGACAAAGATGTCACGTGATTAATTTTGTAAACAGTGATTGAACCAATAACCTCAGATAAAATGACTGCATACAAGTCGAAACTTCTAGAAAACACCGTAATTAAAATCCTGAAAAGAGACTTAGCAGAGAAAATATCAAAAAGACTCATTAAGAAGATAGCGTTGTAACTGTGAGAGGATCAAACTTGAGAGGATGCAGAACTTGGGATACTCGAGAGACTCTGTGTAGAGTACAGCGAAGAAAATATCACAATAAGATATCAAAGAAAAATGCTTATTCAGAACATAGTTAATAACTAATGGAAAAAAGTAGAAAAGAGTCAATAAATTTGATGCAAATGAAAGACCGTTTAAAATCATGGTTTAAAGTTATAAGTATCTAAGAAGAAGTTGAGTGAAGATGACAGAGACGAAGCTATGAAAATAAGTTTTCAAAAACCAGAGTTGTTTAAAAAATGAATGATAAGAAAACATGGAATGAGTGGAAAATAGTGATTTTGTGTTAGAGCTGAAAAAAGACTATTAACAATTATGGATGAAAGTATAAACAATCTGGTAAAATATGACAGCAAAGAGTTCCACAGAATTTAAAAAATGAGGCTAATACAGAAATGTAAAAGGAACGCAGCAGAGAGAGTATCAGACTCAACAAAGAAGACAGCGTAGTAGATTAGAGGGGAGCAAAAGCTGAAGACGCAGGACATAGGTTGTCTGTTAGACTCAGCGGAGAGAGGACATCGAAGAAATTATTAAAATATTACAAAATAAACTAGTGAGGGCTACTGCAGTGAGAAAAGGGAAAAAAGTACTGTGATATGAAACAAATCCTAGAGGTACACATCTGGCAATTAAACATCATTCCGTCTGTCTGTCAGTTTAAATAATTGTTTGACTGATTATTTTTAGTGTAAAAGAAAATTATTCTCACATAAGGCCTTTCTGAGTTCTGTTGCTAACTGCAAATATTCTCCCGTCTTTGATCCTATCAGTCAACGGAAGATTAAATCGTTGGCCACGAAGATACGCCATTGTCAAATGTGTAAAACGAACTAAGCGATCGAACTGACGATAAACGCGCACGTTAACACAGCTACCGTCCAATGAATTTCGCAAAACAGACTGAATCTTCTGGCGCGTTTGCGGCCGAAAAGGGGGAGAGGGCGGACGGCTCTACGTGTACGCCGATCCTAGTCGGTTGTTTACATTTTGAAGGAGAATAGAAACCGCCACTTTTACCCTTCATCGATACTTTCTTCGCAAAGTGCACAGACATTAAATTTGTTTTTTATCTGATTTGTTAAATAAACAACTGTGAACCGATTCATTGTTATTCTTTTATCTAAAAAGTCGAGTTTTCTTGAAACTTGCTTATGTTTACTTTAAGTAGAATTTCAAAAAAGTAATTTCGAAAGACCCTATTTTTTTCCGCATTGCAACTATAAAAATTATTTATTCTTATTCAAGTCTATTGCTAATAGACAAGTTTTATCTCTGTTGTTCCGTGCAGATCTAGAAAAATTATGTTTGAATTTATTTTTTTCAACGTTTAATCACCCAAAAATCTTGACACGATTATAAAAATGAACTGTTCAACGCTATAAGAAAGTTGTCAGTTGCTAAATAAGAATAATGCAAGATACAAGTATAACTTATAAAGATACAAACTACACTTATTTTATGAAATATCCACTAGCAGATGACAAAAGTTATGCAAATATATATTTTGTATCATTTATGGAATTGTTCATCTATACGATTTATACAGAACAATTGATTGACTAGTTATTTTTAGTAAAAAACATCATTATTCTTACATAAGGCCTTTCTGAGTTTTCCTACTAACTGCAAATATTCTCTTGTCTTTGATCCTATCGGTCAAGGGAAGATTAAAACGTTGGCCACGAATATGCGCCATTGCCAAAGGTGTAAAACGAACTAAGCGATCGAACTGACGATCAACGCGCACGTTACAACCGCAACTGCCCAATGAATTTCGCGAAACAGACTGAATCTTTCAAACGCGTTTGCGGCTGAAAAGCGGGAGAGGGCGGACGGCTCAGCGTGTACGCCGATTCTAGTCGGTTGTTTACATTTTGAAGTAGAATGGAAACCGCCGTTTTTACCCTTCATCGATACTTTTTTCGTAAAGTGCATAGTCGTTAAAAAATTCGATTTTTAATCTGGTGTGTTAAACAAACAACTGTGAATCGATTCATTGTTATTCTTTTATTTAAATTTTAAAAAAAGCTGAGTTTTCTTGGAAATTGGTTAAGCTTACTTTAAGTAGAATTTCAAAAAGGCAATTTCGAAAGACCCGATTTTTTTGCTCATTGCAACTATGAAAATGATGTACCCCTATATATCGGTAAAAGCGGGTTTTATAAATATCGTTATTAATTGAAATCTGAAACATTTAAAATTATTCTGTTTGCCGTTTTGCATTCGTTAATTTTTTAAACTAATTTTAGGCTTTTTAAAAAAATTTCTATCATTATTGACTGCGCAGATCGTGAAATTGTGTATTTTGTTAATAATAAAATTAAAAACACAATAATTCAGAATTTTCTGTACACTCTTCCATAAATGAGATCTCAAAGTACTTTTAGGAATTTTTAAAGATTTTTTGAGAAATTTTCGTTCGATAAACGAGAGGATTAAATTTCAGAGACGAAATCGTAGCCAAATATGATTATTTTGAAACAATAACTTTTAATACATAAATTAAAAAAACCTCTATGGTACGAACTAAAGTTTTGATTTCACGCTTTAATAAGAATTAATTTTTTTAATATTAAAAACTCGTTTAGTTATAGCGGTTATAAAACTGCATCGCGTCATGGCGCCCAAGACGCGTCATCCGGACGGATGGACAGAATTCGTATGACGCGTCTAACGTCCCCTGGGGTCCGTTCCGAATGACGAGGTGTTTCGGTGATCGATTTGCATGCGCAATAATCTCCGTCAAGATTTACGGTGAAGTTTAAGAATTATAGTAAACGTTGAAGATAGGGGAAACAGTTTGTTCGTTTCTATTAATTCCAAAGTATCGGAATTTCGATTTCTCACGGATTAGCCATTTATAAAGTATTAACATTTTTTATCCCCACCTCACAATCGGACAACTTTTTGCCGTACCTCGCGAGTAGGGTGAATAGTTGTCGTCCGATCAGGAGACGAGGATAATATTTGAATTCTTTACAAATAGGCAAATCCATGAGAAATCTAATTATTCATACTTCATTACCAGTATAAATAAAACAATTGTTTTTTTATGTTTCCACTTTTATTATACTTCTTAAAGTTCACCGTAAATCACGGCAAAAACCATTGCGCATGCGCATCGAACAACAAAACTCCTCGTCATTCGGAAAACACCCCTGTACGCGAAGGGTTAACGAATAAGCCGATTTTTACCCTTCATTCTTGAATACCTTATTCGTTTGACAATTTTTCTTCCTCATAGAGGAAGCTTTGTTTTCATGAAAAATTTTTTTTTCGAGATTTTGATGTCAGTACACTCAGAATGGGCCAAAACGTCGAGAAAAGTGATTTAGAAAAAATGTCTGTATGTGTGTGTCTGTGTGTGCGTGTGTGTGTGCGTGTGTGTGTGCGTGTGTGTGTGCGTGTGCGTGTGCGTGTGCGTGTGCGTGTGCGTGTGCGTGTGCGTGTGCGTGTGCGTGTGCGTGTGCGTGTGCGTGTGCGTGTGCGTGTGCGTGTGCGTGTGCGTGTGCGTGTGCGTGTGCGTGTGCGTGTGCGTGTGCGTAACATACAGATTTTTGTTAAAATCCACTTCATCGTTAAATTATTACGCGTTTTTTAATTTTTTGAAAAATGTCTGTTTACGCGATAACTCTTTTAATTTTCGAGATATTGATCTTAAAATTGGTATGAATGTGAGCTTTCATACGCCGGTGATCGCTATTGAATTTGGTTAAGATCGGTTGAACCGTTAAAATGTTATGATGTTTTGAATTTTTCAAAAAATTGACATCATCGCTCTATTGTAACTTTTTCAAAACTTAAGATAGCAAGTTCAAATTTTGTATATAAATGAAACAATATTCAGCTATTATATATGTATAATTTAGTGACGAACGGTATGAAATTTTTGATTTTATGGAATGTTGAATTATTTTTTAAATTATACATTATCACATTCACTTTCGGAAACGCTCTAATAATCACGAAATAACGTAATAACAAAATAGAAAAAGCGAATCCACAACATGTATATTTATCTAATTAAAACAAGGATGCAAAGTAGAACCTTGCACATTGCTTCCTCATTATTTTTCGCATTTTACAAAGCTTTCTCTATGAGGAAGCCAAAAATTGAATAACATACTTCCTCATAGAGGTAACTTTGTAAGAAGCGAAAAATAATGAGGAAGCAATGTGCAAGGTTCTACTTTTTTTTAATGCCTACATTTTTTTAAAATTATTTTTAATCTTTTACATTTTTAATTTGCAACTTTATAATTACTTGAAAATTATTTTATAGACCCTCATTCTTTTGACTTTAAATGCGCTCTGGTTCATCTTCCTAGGACAAATAGAACCGGAGATATTAATTTTTTATGCTCTCCATGCACTCGTTTTTTTTAAATAGAATATCCCATAATTGAAAAAAAAATGTTGGCCAAAGCAAAAAATACGGATTTTTTCTTTTCATACAGTTTGCGTAAAAAAAGTTTCATTCGAATTAAAGATGTTATAGAGGTTAACAGTTTTGAAGATTTTCGTCCTGATTTTTTTTATGTTGTAAAAAAAGCACGACTAATGTCTTAATATTTTTAGAAATAATTTGGCCCGCATGGTTGCTGAGATATAAATTAACAAAGTTCAGTGATTTAACATGGGCAGCATAATGGAGGGTGAGGACTGTCGTGTTTTTGACAAAAGCTCTTATTTGACAAGAACTAACGATGATACATGTGTACTTTTTGTGTACATTGAAGCCTTAGCTTTATATAAGAATTCAAAAATGCGCGTATGCCCACATTTTAAGAAAGATATTCAATTCATTGAATGTGATACCACACTGAATACTCCTGCACTAATGAAGAACTATTTGTTGATACAGCTGTAATGTTCTGGAAGATTGAAAGGCAACGTTCTTTTTTTTAATAAGAAAATAGAAATAAAAATTACAAAAATTAAATATGACTGCTGGTTCTTTGTAAGTCATTTCAGCTCTACCTTTATTTATTACGAATTGTAGTACGTGGAGAAAATCATCCGTTCTCTTACCTATCCTGTCGCTACGTAATTTTGAATGATAATGATCAGATAAACGCATACACGAGACAGTGTATTACGAAAATGTATGTATTGAATATTACCATTTACATACCTTTGTCGGTGATGCTGCTCATGTAGTTTCCACCACAATTATATCACAATACTCGTAGAAAGGATCACGAAATGTATACATTCCGTCACAAATGCTTCGCTGTGTACATAGTCAACACCGGTCATAAAACGATAGCCAATAAAAATCTTATCGAATGTTGACTTACCTTTTATGTTTGATGATGAATACAAAATCACTTTGCAATACATTTTGCACACGAGTATACACAATATTCAATATCGAACTCGGTGATTAACAAAAAAATAACAATTATTGGTATCTTTTGAATCGTCATCATATTTCATAGGTTATGCCTTGCTTCCAAATCAATAGTATGCCAAAGTTGTTATTCTGCAAAAAATCGGATTTTATTCCATGTAGTACGTAGTAATGCATACTATACGATTACCTTACCAAGACCCTTCAGTGTTGTTTTCCGACTCTAGTTCTCAAAAAAGATTCAATGATTCATAAAAGACTTTCAATGTTTTCAGGAGTTTATTGTTTCCGACGTAACGATGGATTATTGCAAATAGTTTCGCAATAATTCACCAGTCAGATTGAATTCTAGTTTACCCATTAATATCGGTCTTTCTGAGACCTAGAAAGTAATTCCTGTAAATACCAAGCATCACTTGCGGAATGAATTCTTAAAATACGATCTCAATGGGTTTTTTTTGTTTGTAGTTTATGCAAACCTTGATATTAGGATGCAGTAAAAAACATATCAAAATCTGTGCACCAAGCCGGTCGAAGAATATTTCATAAAGTTATGAAATATTATATATATTATCTATGGTAATTTTGGACTTTTTTTCTACATCAGTTACCTGCGCATTTAGTGTTCAGCATGCACTCGATGGCTGTTTGGGAATGAATAAAACAATTTTTGTTTAAAATAAATTACGAGACTTTATTCTTACATCTTCACTCATTCGCCATATTGCTTTTTTACTGCCGTTGGCACTTTTGCCGATACAGGCGTTACAATCGGGAACAATGGCTGAAAATCAAGGTTCATAAATAGCAATTTTGTCACATTTTCTGACATTAGGTTCGAACGTATAATCGAAATATTAATATAGAGTTCTGGCGCTCGGACCCTTTGTGTACGTAGTCTTACGGCATAGGCCCTGGTCTCTAAATAGTTAATAGTGCCGCAATCTGGAGGCGGTCGAACGAACTACGCTTCCATGTAAGTGATCGTTTTCGTAATTGTTGCCCTTCGAAGAATCAACCGTCGGATTTGTGGCTTGTAGCAATTATATACTTTCGGAACTACTAACTTTCAGAGAATCAACTATCGGACATTAGCCTTATCGGTTAATTTCACTTTCGAACGACTGACCTTTCGGAAAGTCAACTTTCGGACGTTTATTCGGACATCTTGCCCTTTCGAAAAATGTATTTTTGGGTGTTTGATCTTCGAAACTATGATTTCGAAGTTCGACACATTCCTGAATATGATCATTCTTTTAGCGGAAAATTCCTGATGTTTAGGCTTTCGCATACTTCGCTTTTCTATAAATAAAATTTCTAATCAACATAATTCCGAACTTTAAACATTCTATGTCTATAAATTATAATTTTAGCGGTTCAAGCAATCGACGAGTTATGAACTTGCAAAGTTGTAAGCTGGTCACTTTCTGGAATATAAATTCCGTATTTTTTTTATCCTAACAATCATTGTTTTACGTTTATACGAATCTATTCACCTATCTTTCGTTCAGAAACCTCGTTGTATAATCTTTCGGGTGATCTATTAATTTAGGAATTTCACACCTTCGGAGCTTTCAACATTCGGAACTTTAACCCCGCCTCGGAAGGATGAGGCGGGGATACCCCCACCACCACCACGCCCCTATGGCCCCAGTAGGCCACGCCCCCTATGGCGCCACTGGGCCACGCCCCCCTGTCTCGTGATCTTTGCCTATATCTACTAACGTGACAGAAGAGAGTCTTGACAGGACCTTGACTGCGAACAGACGTGCTAACGAATGCGATCAAGATAAATAGAACCCTTTGTAATTAATAATATCCACCCCACAAACAAATATTCATTCGTTCGGTCGTAACATTGGTGTCAGAAGTGCTTTCGAATCTTCGCGACTTTAATTCGTTAGTGGTTGAATCAGAATTAGTATCGTGAGACGTGAAGAATATTGGGACGATAGTAATGAGAAGTCAAGATCAACGGAGAATTATTTCGTCGGAAAATAGGAATCAGGAATCGGATTATATTTCCAGAGAAGAATTCGTGAAAATAATCGATGAATTACAGAAGAAACAAGAGGAAGAAATTTTGAGAATTCGGATACAAGCTATCGAAATAGCGAAAGAATCAGCGGTAATCGCGACTAAAGAAGCGATTCGACTGGCATTCGAGGAAATTAACATCGTGAGGAGCAACGCACAAAACAAGGTGATCGTTCCAGATACTAATGCTTGTAATTCTGCTGCTAGCTCGCTTCCTCTTGCTATTGATAATTTTGCTTCGAGGATTGTAGAAAGTTCGTATGCAATAGAGCATCAGGGAGAAATTTTACATTCAGTTCACAAGAGTCGTCTTGAACTAGACACGTTTGATGGTTCCGGCTCATGGAATCAATACGTCGAACAATTCGAGATGATTTCGAAATATAATCAGTACTCACAGGAAGGAAAGGTTGCGTTAGTGTCTTCGCTTCGTGGCTCCGCAAGAGCAATTTTACTTAACTTGTCAGACGAAGAAGTCAAGGACTTTCAAAAAGTTAAAAAGGAACTCGATTGGTCAGGTTAGCATACCCCGAGTGCAATGAGGAAGTTAAGGATCACGTTGCCTATCACCAGTTCGTTTCAGGAGTTTTTGATAGAAAAGTTAGAATCATTCTGAGGTAAGAAGGCGTTTCATCTTTCCGAGAAGCTTTAACACGAACTGAAGAAATTCAGGCGATCCATACTATTGAGAAAAAATAAAGGGAACATGAGTGTAGAGTGAAAAGGGACTATAAAAAATCGAATCACATTAGATTGAGTCATTCAACTTCGAATTTAGCTTGCGAACAGGTATCTATTTCATCGCAAAACAGAAAATGTTGGTTTTGTGGTGAGGAAGACCACATAAAAAAGTTTTGACCGCATCGAAGACGTCGTGTCTAGGTTTTTGAGTCTATTAGGTTTAAACTGAAGCTTATGAATTAGTAACCGAAAAAGGGAATGGCATTGAATCGTTTTTAGGGAGTTCTCTGAGAATTATAACAGTCGTTAGATCAGAGAGGGTCAATGCTGGAAAGAGTATAGATTGCTCGTCTGGAGCCTTGGATGTGTGACGAATGTCATCCTGGAAGGTTTCCGGAGATTCTATAAAATAATTTTTGATAGATTGTCTGTCTGTAGGCCTTGAACGTTGTAACGTTGGACTGCTGGGGACAGTCCTCTATTATGGAAAGCATTCTGAAAGGTTCCCGAGAAATTCTGATGGTCAGATCGATGGTACCACTATGGGAAGATCATCTTCGGTTTAGCAGTGGTCGATGCTAGAGTCTTTCCAGGTAGGCATTGATTACGGATTATGGTTGTGTAGATGATTATGTTGAACTCGATTAGGCGATCGAATTCCAAGGATATTTTATTGTTAGTGAGCTTAAGACACTACGTTTCAACAATAAGTAGAAGAATAGATTTTGAGGAATGGCTTTGTTTGAGTGAGAGCGGATCCCTATTATTTTCAGATACCTACCCGTTTAAAAATGTGTGTCACAGGCAGTGTTGCCAATTCAGTCACTTTGTTACCAGATCTGGTGTTTTCAGACACCTGACTAGTGACAATTTGTCATCTGCGACACAGCAATAATCTAGTGACTCCATTGGTAACTTCTAGTGACACGGGAATTTAGGGCGACATGAATTCCAAAAACTAATTTTTCCTTAATTTTCCGGCTCTGAGGTACCGGCTTTATGAGTCGAGATTTCAAAAAAATAAGCTGTGCATTCGTTGAGAAAAAGAAATTAATATTACTAACCCGGGGAACTTTAACCCCGTACCATACGATTATCAGGCATGTTTAAATTCAATTTCAAATCCAGGATATGTTTCAATTCAATTTAAACACACTGTTCGATCGAAATCGAAATATTATTTGAGAACGTTCGCGCGCTACGGTCGCATCGACGCGACATCGGGTGCGCGAAGTTCGGGAGCGCTCCGGCACGTTCGCAGCACGAAGAAGCGTGGGCCAGAGAGTGGGGAGAAGCAAGTGGCCAGCGGAACGTCGGGACTAATTATTAGCTGGTTCTTCGTCATCTTAAGCGGTTGATTATAATAGCGCAGCGTATAAAATATTGTTTTTCGTAGTTGTTACTCAAGTGTAAGATTCTTATAATTGTGACAAGGCGGGTGATCCCCCTTAGAGGTCCATCCTCGGACTAGCGGGCCAGGCCGCATAGAGGTGCATCCTCTGGAAGAGGCGGTTCAAACCCCTCAAGAGGACATTCCTCTGAAATACCACTAAATTTCTTGCAATCCATTTGCAAAGGGGTTTTTTTATGCCTTGTCGCTTTTTCCCCAATAATAACAACAACAACACAATAATAAAACAACAAAATTAAGATAAAAAATAAGGTGTATAACATATGAAAGAGGAGACCTTTCACCAATTCCCAACTATCCAACAATATCGGAACAACTTCAAGAAAGAAGGAGTTTCGAACGAACATTTTGGTGCCTCCTGTGAGGTTACAACGCTAGGTAGAAGATATTCTACTCAAGAAAAGAAAAAAAGATCGTCGCAGTCAACCGTCTCCGGGTGGACATCGGCAGGTCGAGCTGCCCATCGTCAGTAATATCGAAAGAAAGATAAGTAATTGACATCATAAAGGACAATTTTATTAGATATTTAGTATATCGCTTTGTTGTGAATTTAATTGTTACAATTCTATCGTTCGAAATCACGAAAGATAACATTGAGACTAGTGGTTAAGAGTCGCACGTAGTGGATGAAGTTCACACATTCGCAAAACAACGTATCTTTCGTTGAACGGTTATACATTTCAATTTAATACATTAATAATAGACAATCACGATCGAGTTTTATAGATTTCGGTCGAAATATTGTATTCTGTGAACGCGAGTGTCGTAGTGTGTGACGAGTATCGACATTAACTCACGACGCGCGGCCATTGTGTTAGATAGACGGGTAAAGACTTGTTCGGGCGTGCTGGGGCACGCTGTTCGCGCTCGCGTCAAAACTTTAGAGACCTACGTTCTTCACGCTCGTGTAAACAAAAAACAAAGATTCAAGTCATTGATTAAGTACGAAAGTAGTCACAAGCGTGACTCACACCTGCGTTTACCATGGATCGTATTAAATACATAAATCAAAAACGAACGACGTTAAAATCGCAGATTACTTCGCTGGAAAATGCTGTTGCGGACAGGCGCCTCGATTCGACTAACGAAAAAATGCGGTTAACAAGACTTACCGAACTTTTTCGTGCGTACGAAGAACTGCACGACGAACTTGCGATAATAGAACCAGAAAATGAACGTTTGGCCGAATTTAACGAAATTCAAGAGCGTTTCAATGCATTGGCGTCCAAGGTTGAAACCTTGGTAAGATAGTCGACTTCGTCGAATCAAGCGGATTTAAACGTAACTTCATTAACTCTCGACAAAACACGCCGTATTAAATTACCAGTCGCGGAATTACCCAAATTCGAGGGCCATCTCGATCAGTGGTTATCATTTAAAAACACCTTTGTTACTATGATACACTCTTGCGATGACATTACGAATTTGCAAAAATTTCTGTATCTGAAGGACTCACTGCGTGGCGACGCGTTAAATAAAATCGGGATTTATAATGTGAGCGAAGAAAATTACGAAAATGCATGGAACCTACTGATCGGTGCATACGAGAAAAAACGAATCTTGATTACTAATCACCTTGATGCGATTCTCGATTTACCGGCTCCGGATGAGGCCACGCCAAGGAGCTTGACGAAACTTGCGGATGACATGCGACAGCACATAAATATGCTTACCTCTCTAAACGTAACCCCCGACGATCATTTATTAATTCGCAAGCTCGAGCGAGCGTTACCGACGGAAACGAGAACGAAATAGGAAGAATCGCTCGATTTAGATGTTTCACCGCCTCTCGAAACCTTGTACAAATTCATCGCCGAAACCTCATTTCGTTTGATGACGATCGAGCAAAATTGATTACGCTCAAAGTCCGATGGTAGTAATAAAAGGCGACACGTCGGCAAGGAATTTAATCAGCCAAAATCGCGAAGCAACGAACAGGGAGCACGGGCATTCGTATCCGCGACATCGATTAATTGCTCTGTTTGCAAGGGGGAGAATCATCCCTTATTTAAATGTTCAGATTTCGAGAAAATGACAGTTGCTCAAAGATGGGAAATTGTGAAGAAGTTTAGGCTGTGTCGAAATTGCCTGAAGTCGCACAACGGCAAGTGCGTTTCTTCACGTTGTAAGGCATGTGGCGCGTTTCATCATACGTCGCTGAACAATGTAAGAAAATGGTCAGCTCCCTCGAAGCAAAATTCACGTGAAATCGCGCCGGCAAACACGACCCTACAATCGAAATGACTATCGAAGGTTGCGCTAAATTCAATAACGCGAGCCCCTCAGTCACAGCTGATGATGAGTGCTATGGTACGCGTTAAAAATGCATTTGGAAATTTCATTCGAGGACGTATTTTGTTAGACACTTGTGCTACGGCACACCTTGTAACGGAAAAGTTTGCTAGAGTGTTAGGATTGCCTATCTATGCGTGCTCAATTCCCATAGGAGCGATTGATAGCATGAGTACGGCATCAAGGGGCTTAGTCGAAGCGTCCTTTTACTCGTTATATACGGACTTCAATAAAAACCTCTAATTTTTAATAGTTCCAAAAATTGCGGACGCGGTACCGTTTCGGTTGAGAGAACGTCAATTTGGAGATTCTCGAGATATTGCATTACGTCGTTTTCACGGATTAAAGAAAAAACTTGCTAAGGAACCCACGCTTAAGACGGAATATGAAAGGGTTATGAATAACTATCTCGATTCGAATCATATGTCTTTGGTAACAAATGAATCCGAGGACGGTTATTATCTGCCACACCTTGCAGTAATTAAAACAACGAGCGTCACGACTAAATGCCGTGTCGTATTCGACGCCTCGGCAAAAACTAACAAGGGAATATCTTTAAACGACACCTTGATGGCTGGGCCTACGATTCAAGGTAAATTGTTCGAGCATCTAACACGATTTCGTATGCATAAATTTGTTCTGGCTGCGGATATCGCGAAAATGTACCGTCAAGTTTTAATACATCCTGATGATCGACGGTACCAAAGAATTTTCTGGCAACATGAAGGGGAAATTCGCACATTCCATTTAAATATCATGACATTCGGTGTGTCGTCGGCTCCATTCCTCGCTATACGTACGTTGTATCAACTCGCAGCCGACGAAGGCGCGAGCTATCCAGTAGGGGCGGAAGTGTTAAGACGTGACTTATATGTAGATGATTTGTTAACGGGCGCAGAAACATTATAAAGGGTGATACAAATTCGGGACGAAATTATCGAATTATTAAAAAAAGGGGGATTCAATATTCGTAAATGGGCATCAAATGACGTGCGAACACTCATTAACTTAAATGAACGAGCTTCAGAAATTGAATTCCTGACAGATCAAGGTCCGATTTTAAAAATCCTCGGTGTTTCTTGGAATGATCACCGCGACAAAATAATTTATTTAGTTCAAGGAACTAAGTATCAAGGTCCGATTTTAAAAATCCTCGGTGTTTCTTGGAATGATCACCGCGACAAAATAATTTATTTAGTTCAAGGAACTAAGTAAATTTCGGATTTCTAAAAGGTACATTTTATCGGAGATAGCAAAGATATTCGATCCGCTCGGACTACTCGGACCGATCATTCTCGCAGCGAATGATCGATCCGATCATGGTCAGATCAGCGATTTCTTGGGATGAATCGGTTCCGAGTGCCTTACACACTTCGTGGCAATCGTTTGCCGAACAACTCGATATGATCAATGAACTGGCAATAAATCGTCACTTGATAATCGACAACGCGATCGATGTGCAATTACACGAGTTTAGCGACGCGAGTAAGGTTGGGTACGGGGCGTGTTCATACACGTCCTGCGAATATGGACCTCGTTTTTACTCATATAAACAGCATCGCCGTAAGAGGAATAACAAAGCCGTTTTTACGCATTAAAATAAAAATTAAATTCTCAGGCAGAGTCAAGAACTGTAGTTATGATCAGCTTTATCATTCCGAGTTTAATTATTGCTTTAGTTTTATATTCAATAGAAATAATTGAGTAATTTAGTAGTATAACATATTGTTAATTTTGTAGTGTTTACAAGTATTACAAAATAAAAGCGCTTAACAACACTATTATTTCAGTAATATATTTTTCTGCCTTCGAAGTAACTGCCGTTGACATTATCCGGCAGTTTTTTTTAATATACATATTGTCGTTAAATCCCAACGTTGTTGCTGCTCGTTAGAGTTACAAACCATTGCACCATTTATCGAGATTCGGCAATCCACAATGCATTAGCTATCTATTATAAGTAGGTGCGCGAGCGAACGGGACAGCCTCCTCTAACGGTCGTAAATGGCATTTCTGTTACAAGTTGTAGACGTCCAGTATAGGTGTGCCACTTATTTAAAATTGAGCGACATATCTGTCGCTAAAGCCCAACACCCTTATAAAACCGTCTCAATCACAGTTGCTAGTGACCGAGCGACGACCTGCAGTGCCTATGAGGGCTTGTCGCTTACACGCACGCATTCCGTGAATGATAGAATCACGCTTTCACTCATAACTTGCATCGCTGTAAAGGGAAGGAATTCCCAGCACTAGACGCATGAAAATTAATATGCATATCTCAGGCAGTTAACATTTTTAGTGTTGAACGTATTAACTTCACTAAATTCATTTAGCAACCAATGTTTATTTTCTTTTCCCTTTTGTCAGACTTAATGCTAAATAGAAAATTAGTTGACTTACAAATGAATATCCCAATTTTTGTAATTCGTATCTATTTGTTGAATTACGAAAATTAGAACAATGCTTCGTAAGTCGAACGATTATTTAATTTTTATTAAATTTAATTAAAGTGATAGGAAAAATAACTCTGGTTACTAAATGAAGTTAGATGAAGTTAATACGTTCAGCAATAATTGTTGTCTCTGCCTGAGACTAGCATATTAATATTCATGGGTCAAGCGCTGGGCCTTCTTATTTCTTTTACAGCGATGAAGTTTATGAGCCAAAGCGAGATGCCCTTATTTGCAGGACGCATGCGTGCGGGGGAGAAGTCCTCATAGACACTGCTGGGCCTCGGTCGGGCTGTAGCAACTGTGAGTGAGACTCTTATAGGGAAGAAGGGTTACAAGTGAGCGGGACGCACTTATTCTAGACGTCTGCAACTCATGATACAAACGCTGTCCGCAACCGTTAAAGAAAGCTCCCTCTTGCATTCAAGCACCTCTATAGTACATTTCTAGCTTATTGTGGATTACCGATTTTCGATCGATCGTACATAGCTTCTTAATAAGAAACAAAGAGTTAATTACAGTATTTATATAAAAAGGGACACTTCCAGGGCCAGTCTCACGATCTGAAAGTCGGCAGTTCGATTTCACCTGAATATTTATTTATTTATTTGTTTATTGTTCAGGGAACGCGGCAAGCCCCCTGACAACAGTGTAACAAAAAATAGCAAGAAGAGCACACCCGAAAGTAATGAAAAATAATACAAAAAATAGAAAACATAATACAAAAAAATAAAAAATAATACAGCGTTATGAGGGGGAAAAACAAAAATGAATGAAAAAGAAATGCAGATCTTAAGTAGGCTCAGCACTCGATATATACACACTTGCCGACCTATCAAAAGCGGAAAACGGACGGCCAATAAATAATTTGTTAATAGATTTTTTTTTTCAGAAAAACACCTCTACGCGTTTCATTTACAATTTTGTAATTATTTTATGAACTATAAAATGAACAATACGTTATACTATTTAATTGTTCAATTATTACCTATTGAAAATAAGACAGACCAATTAAACGCCTATTAGTAAAGAGAGTGTAATACATCAAGGCTGATTACAATTGCAACTGTTGACTGCCTGCCAATAGCGTTTTTATTTTCATGTGTCAAAAGCGCTGGGCAATTTCTTATTTCAACGGTTTATAAAATACATCGAGTCAAAATTCATTTTTACTGTTTCTCGGAAAATTGCTGATTCACCTACAAAACATAAAAATATTATGCGTTTCAATGATAAATAGTATTTGCACATAGGTATTTTGTTCTTGATGCAAAATAAAACTCGGCAGTCCAAACAATAGAAATTTTGATAAGTTAATGATTTTTATTGCTCATTCATTGGTGCATATACTTCTCATTTTCAACCCGCTGAATTCAGATTGTATTGCTAAAACAAAAGTTTTATTTCTTCATACAAGTAATTCATCTGGTGCAAGTATAGGTATTTCTATTTTAAGAGGATGTCAAGAATCGACAGCGGTAACAAAAACTGTAAGGAACGTTTTTTACGCATATTTGCATTTATAGCTAAAATAAGAAATTCATTCGCTGTACTGATGATACCGGCGGCAAATGAATTTTTTCTTTTAGCTGTGAATACAAATATGCGTAAAAAAAGTTCATTACAGATATTGACTGGGCTCGGAGTGAATGTGTCACATCACTCTTAAGAGTTCTCAGAAAATACACCAAGTTCATAAATAATTCTTTCCTGACGCAGCCATTTTTTTACCACATTTGATTACGACATGTGTGTTAGACTTTATATTGCATATTTCAGATCAGCTACAATTTTCCTCCAAAAACAATTACACATTGTACATCCAATAACTGCGTTTTTATTTGTCGCCGAATGTAAATTACTCTACGTCGAGTGAAAATAAAACCAAATATTTGGTAGATGATTTAAGCCACAGCCAATTAATTAATGAAAGTGTTAACCATTTTCGTTAACCTTTTAATTCTCTGGTCGATTCTATCACTGCAAAACCACCGCAAATACCATTTGTGGTTTCTACACTCTTCGCACCGCAATTAACCACGAAGCGAATCGTTTATCTTCCTGGTGACGGTGGTTTTACGTTTTCTTTCACTGTTAAATTATCGAAGTAAATTTTGAAAGAAATTATTGTTTTTATGTTTAATTTAACTAGTTATTTGCTTGTTTAATTCAATTTTCAACAATTTGGTACATATTTATCACAAATAAAGGACGTCAACATTTTAGTCATTGTTAGGATTCGAACCTGAGACATTGTGTATTATGTCAGTGCCTTAAACCAATCTGCTATTCACACCTTCGGAATCATGATTTTTATTTGTTTGAATTAAAAGTCTACATATTATGTGTTTCTACACTTCTATAAATAAGTAAACCTATGTAAAAATACTCCTGACTTCAAACTTGTTAATCCCTAAAAATAATTGCATAATTTTAGATGTTGGGAAAACTTGCCTCCAGGTTTGGAGATGTGAGTAAGTACACGAATTTAACGGACATGCTCCCGTGCACAGCATATACTTTTTACTAACATGTAAAATAATTTTATTGTTTATAGACTAACCATTTTTTTAGTATTTACGATGTATTTATTACATTTAATATCATATGTCTACACAGTTTGTTAAGGATAGCGAGTCTCAGTTATATTGTTTAAGAAAACATTTTTATTCAGCATTCATAAGTTACCGTTAAATAACGGCTATTTGTTAATAAGTCCATTGCGTACTTTGCACATTGCGCTGCGGTGCACTTTGGAAATTGACCTTGATCAAAACCTAAAAATGCAACAACTCGAATCATTTACAGTTTATAGTTCGCGAAAAATGAAGAACAACGGTTGAGCCAGAAAAGCAAGAAGCGTCGAATAAGTTGTAAAGCTAAATTAACGAGGTAAGTAAATGATAAAGTTTCCAGATTAATCAAAACTTTATTGCATTTGAAAAAAACAGTTAGAATATCTAATTGAATACAGAAGAAAAATAGTGTACTGTTAGCCGGTAACAGAAGAGGTTCATCCGGTGTATGGCTTAAGCGGCCTTCTATTTTCCATACACAACTGAAGTACGAGTGCGCGTGTTTTTAAAGATTGTGCAGCAAACAGACATTTTTAAATTTCTTACAGGAATTGTGTTAATGAATAGATGTTCACGGAAACTTGTCATTTTAATGTACTCAGGTAAGTCCAATTAATACATTAATCCCACTTTATTGTATTCCATTCTACAGGCTGGTTTAGTAATTATCAAACATCCTAGCAGGTTCGCGCACCGAACAGAAACACCGAAAGAACAAAGGTCAGCCATTGAAAAAGGACCGGTGAGCACTGAGTGCTATTCGAATATTGAAATCACCGAAATTTTGGTCGAAAGCACCGAAAATTTCGGTGTTGGCACCTTTTTTGGTGCTTTTACGGTTTCAACGCTCAAAATTTCGGTGCTTTTTCGGTACTTTCGACCAAAATGCCGGTGCTTTTAATATTCGAAAAGCACACTGAAAAAAAAGACCATGGTATTTCCAACAATGATACCATAGTAAAAAATGTATAATATGTGGAACCATATTTTATAGTTGAATCAGCTTTTATATGGATTACCGAACTATTGTCGTGAAGTTAAGGAAACTATGCAGTTGGGATAGTGAATCTAAATATGCGCCACACTTAAGAATACTATAACTTATCGTTAAAACTGTAACAATAAAATTATGATATATTTAACACATTTATAAAATCAACACTGAGAGAAAAATATGGTCGGAGTAACCATATTTTTACTTAACTTTTTTACTCAAAATACATATGGTCGGAATAACCATACTTTTACTATAACATATGTTTCCCTGAGAGGACGGTAATGATTTATTGTTACCGCAACAATAAATATTGTAACCAACGAATAAATTATGATACGAATAACTATTTGTATAGTAGAACTCACTATATTTTACGTGTTTGTCTCATGCATTTTTTCAGTGTATGGTTATCGTAACCAATAAAAATATAGTTACTATATACCATATTTCGTAGCTATGTTAATTATTTCTTTATGTTAGTTGCAGCTATTCGTTCTTTTACTATTTATAAAGTATTTTGAACGGTTGTAGAACAATAAAGGCATATAAAATTCATTGTCATTTTCTAATTATGTTTATTTATTCTTATCATCCAGTATAGTAAATGATGAGATCGGTTAGTAGTTCAACATATTTACTATTTGTTGCTAGATTCATAATACTTTTGTGTATTATAACAAGGGTATGGTGTAGAGCGAACGCTTGGATGTGGATTTCTTCTTCTTTTCCTTTCCTCCTGGCTATCGCCATCTTTGGGCGGCATGTGCCACTGGATATGGTTTTATATACCATGTGAAATGACTTCTTGTGAATAGTATGTTTTATATTTATCATGGTCTACCATCACATTCGATTTCGTTGATAAACTGAAGTGTGTATGGCAAAAAGTGTTTTGTTTATAATTACATGTAATATTTATATTTTTACCATATTCACTGATAGTAGTGAATTTAGAAGAGCGGGATATCGGCTTAGAGCGACTTTTTTCCCAATACTCACTGTTGCCGCTGGTCAGTTGCGAGTCGGACGTCGGAGTTAGACAAAAATAAGAAGTGACGAAGATTGAATATTCCACCTCTTATATAGGGGCCAGATGACAATTCGCTCGCGAGAAAGTTCTATCCCGTTGGCCATCTATCGGAACCGAGGGAACTAGGCAGTGCGTGAGATTTGCATCATGGACGCTTGCGGACAAAAAATTGATGGTGAATATAACAATAAAATATTGCAGCGAATACTATGCATTATTACAAGCGTCCATGATGCAAGTCTCACGTGCTGCCTAATTCTCTCGCTTCCGATAGATGGCCAGCGGGATAGGACTTTCTCGCAAGCGAATTGTCATCTGGCCCCTATATAAGAGGTGGAATATTCAATCTTCGTCACTTCTTATTTTTGTCTAACTCCGACGTCCGACTCGCAACTGAGCAGCGGCGACAGTGACTATTGGGAAAAAAAGTCACTCTAAGCCGACATCCCGCTCTTATAGATTCACTACTATCAGTGAATATAGTAAAGATATAAATATTAGATATTACTTGTAATTATATACAAAAGACTTATTGCCATGCACACTTCGTTTTATCAACGAAATCGATAGTGAGTGTGGACCATAATAAATGTAAAACATACTATTCAGAGGAACTCATTTCACATGGTATATAAATCCACATAGAAGCGTTCGCTCTACACCATGTTTGTGTTATAGTACACAAAAGTATTGTGAATCTAGCAACAATAGTAAGTATGTTGAACTATGGACATCATCATCATTGACTATACAGGATGATAGGAATAAATAAACATGACTGGAAAATAACTATATATTTTATATGCCTTTGTTGTTCTACAATGGTTTAAAATACGTTATAAATAGTAAAAGAACGAATAGTTGCCACTAACATACAGAAATAGTTGACATACCTACGAAAATATGGCACGTGATAACTATATTTTTATTGGTTACGATAACCATAAAAACATTGTCGTCCTCTCTGGGAAACATAGTTTATAGTAAAAATATGGTTACTCTGACCATATTTTTTTCTCAGTGCACTCAGTGCTTTTTCGGTGTTCGGATTTGCTACGACAGCCTTCACCGTTTAAACACATTATGTAGTACATGAAATTGTGATTACAACCTTCACACACGCGCACGCGCACACGCACACGCATACGCACACGCACACACACGCGCACGCGCACACGCACACGCACACGCACACGCACACGCACACGCACACGCACACGCACACGCACACGCACACGCACACGCACACGCACACGCACACGCACACGCACACGCACACGCACACGCACACGCACACGCACACGCACACGCACACGCACACGCACACGCACACGCACACGCACACGCACACGCACACGCACAGGCACACGCACACGCACACGCACACGCACACGCACACGCACACGCACACGCACACGCACACGCACACGCACACGCACACGCACACGCACACGCACACGCACACGCACACGCACACGCACACGCACACGCACACGCACACGCACACGCACACGCACACGCACACGCACACGCACACGCACACGCACACGCACACGTACACGCACACGCACACGCACACGCACACGCACACGCACACGCACACGCACACGCACACGCACGCGCACACGCACACGCACACGCACACTGTATTATTCCGCGAATTCCACGAATTATTCCGCCATCCGCGACAGGTATTAATTCGCGTCCCTCTCGAATTCTTAAAAGAAAAGCATCAGGATCTTCCCCGACAGCGCCTGCAAATTTTAAATCCCATTTTCGAATGGGATTTAAAATTATTGTACACGGCAGCGTTGCTCCCTATCACCGGCATCGCGTAATTCGGGAAAGGATCGACAGCTGACCCGCGCGCGGGCATGTGCCCTGCAAAAGGATTTGTGGTATTTACCACCGGTAATTCATTATTTAATTCCTCTACATTTAGTAGGTGCTCAGGTTCTTCAATGATGCGTTCGATAGCTTGTGGTTCGCGTGGACCTACTGCCCCTTCTTCGGGCCCTCCCCTATTCTCGGTAGCATGGGTCTCACTTCCCCCACCCGCGCCGCGATGTGACGTTAAACCGGGCGCGCGCGACAATTCGAACGTTCCTCGGCCCGACGAAGCATCACGCAATAACTCGATGTACCGCAAAAGCCTTTGTCGCAAGGTAGGGATGGTCCCTTCAGCCGACAGCTCACGTTTCGAAATTTCCGACAGCAATGCTTCGCGATTTAACGCGTATACCCAGGCGTCTTCGGCCGAGTTGTTCGAATGCATGGCGGCCGCGAATGTAAACAACCGGCCGGCCGCTTGCCTCGTGTTATTGCCGCGCGGTTGCTATGCCTGAATACTGGTCCCACTAATAACCGCTGTTCTGTCGATGTACACTTGCTAAGGTACGGAATTTATTGCCGACGAACGAAAAACACTGTCGCAAATACACTGAACGATAATATTCTCGATGCCGAGAACTCGCACCGCACGAAAACCAAAATATAATCGACAGCCGTACTCGAGACCACTTTGTTTTGAAATCCCGTTTGAAGAACTATTATTTCCAATCATACGAGCCCATGGGTGTTAACACTTTATAGACGATAATAAACTCACCAGATATATCCTTGTATCAGCGTATCCCTCTCAACACAAAGCACTCGACAGCAATTATTTCGATAGCTGTTTTCCTATTACGTTAGCGCGCGACGTTCCTCACTCTGCTCGGTAACGATACTGAACGCCGGCCGGCACCACGCTGCTGCGCGTTCACACGTCGAGCAGACGACACAAAAATCAAAACACCGAACTCACGGTGGCCGCCTCTAACTGGACAAAGACCTTTTTGTCGCGATGAATGTTTCTTTTACAGCGTATCACTACGATACGATAGCTCTACGATATTCTCTAAACAACTTCGGGACTTTCCTCGAAGTATTCCGGGCTACCTTTTCTCCCTAAATTTTTCTAATGCTATAAGACTATTGCTACTTAATTTTCGACTCTGCGCGTTGACGGCATAGACGTATAATATTTTCTCAATTACTCAGTGTGGGCCCCACGTTGGGCGCCATTTGTAACCGGGAAATTACTCTCCGGCACCTTCGTCCTATTCCCCCGGACTGTCTCCCAGGGCGCCAGCCGCCTAGAGACGGCCCTAAAAAAATTGACTCGATTTGACTCGATAGCTAGCTTAATTCGACAGCGGGAGAATTGACGGCACAAGCCACTAGCTCAGGTTCTGCGGTAGAGGGGCGGGGCCGACACGCACAACACAAAAAAAAGAAAATAACTCGATAATTAAATTTAATATAACAGAGTAAAGTTTATTAATTTGAAAAAGTATGTGGTTTGAGACCGTTTCGGAAGTGAAATAGAAATCGTAAAAAAATTAGGTTGAATGCGATATACAATGGTAGATTACGAGAATAAAAAAAAAGGTGGAATATAAAGCAAAAAGTTTAAATTTCGGTAGATCAGCGGTAAATACTTCGATAAATTGACGGTGAATAAGACAACTAATTCCCAGTTCTCGGGATCTCGACAACTTCGATGACTTTCTCAATTACTGAGATCCAAGCAAAATTATAATTATTAATGAGATCGAATACATAAAAATTAGCGAACAACGCGCAGAATCTCTTACTTTCTAATTCTAAATTAACTTAGGCTAGTAATAAACTGACGCAAAAGACACTGAAAAATACTCTCGATCGCGCCCTTCACTCTAAAGCATCGGCTGAGAAATTAACAATACAGTCGTTTCGCTCACGTGGGCTACTAACTAACTCACTGAACGAAAGAACTTTTCTTTCGGTTTTCCCGAAAATTCGGCTTAGGATGGCGGTACTAAAACACCGGTTTTCTCAGCCTACGGCTGAGGCCGGTACGACAGCACGATAATTTCGAGAAAAACTAACTAACTAAGTTTCCTCATAAATTTCCTAAATTGCACAAAAAAATCAGTCTTATTTTGGTCCACAAATTCTTCAACATCCAACAAACACAAAGCAAAAAAAGGACGAAACGCCTTCCAGTCGGTCGCCGCACGCACACGCTGCTCGAAATATTCAGAAATAATTTGCCTTTGCGATACTTCAATGAAAAAGGTCGGCCGATAGCTCTTCTTGGTCAGAATATTTCGACAGCCACGATAATTTCGGTAACACAATAACTATTACGCTTATCCAAAAAAATTATACAAAATTTACGGCTGAAAGATAAATACAACAAACCGATATTCGGCGAAATAACCATGAACTAAAGTTTGAACGGTAAACCAATAGATAACGGAGGAATTATAAGACAGAGAAATTAAGTGATAGAAATAGAAATAGAAATAGAATTAGACGAAAAACGAAATAGAAATAGACGAAGTAGAAATAGACCCTTCGCGACAGCCTCCTCTCTTCCAGGGCCTAAACTACGGCGAGTAATTTACTCGCGAAAAATTCACTTAATAATTTAGTATAAATCAACTCACAGCTTCCAGATCCGACAAAACTGACTCCCGGGATACGGGTACTCACGTCCTCACTGGCACTAGTCCTCACGATAATTTTTCGACCTCTCTCCGGTGGATCGGCCGCTACTCTCGGCCCAACGATAAGTTCCTGAAGCTCCGAGACACGTCCGCGGTCGATCGAGGCTAATCACGAAGTTCTCGATGATCCTTAGCTTTTCGAAAACGGGAGCGAATGATCCCCACTTTAGGTCCTCGATCACCGAAAATTTCCGACGCGTGCCGACAGCTTCCCTCACTTCTTAATGGTCGTCTCCTTACTGCTCCTCACCGCTGTCCCTCATAAACAAAGTGTTGTCGATTTCTCCACACCCCGACAGCGAAAGAAATTTTGCCAATGATTGATGTTGTGGGTGATGTTTTAACCACGGCCAGCGGTTACCTTGCATGTTGATTTTTCCTCGCTGCAATTTGTTCATGTTATTGCTGAGGTTGAACCGCTGGAAAACTCGCGTGATTAATTTTTGTAGCCTGATTTAATTCGTGGGGTGTCCGAGAATTTTCGACAGCGTTACATGGCCCCGCCTCAGCCTGCGGTGCGGTGAATCCCGTGTACCGGCCAACGCTAACTCGCATGGAAAAACTCGTGGGCATCTCGGGTGGTGGAGGTGCCGCCTCATGGCTCGAGTACGCCAAAAGGTAGATGTCCATCGAGGGGATGACGTCCATAAATTCCAACGGAATTCAGGGGCTGCTCCGGGGCATTTAAATTTCGTCCCACCAAGCAATCGGTGCCTCATCTTTTCCTCAAAAGTTGGCGGTTAAAAATATTGGAGGTCCATTGCTCTAATCGGGCAGAGCGGGCACGACGGTGGTAAGATTCCAGTCGTCCGTGGCCCTCTGTCTCAAGTTGTGCATTTCGTCGACGAGGTGAACGATCTCGTCGAGAACTGAAACCTTCAGTTGGCGTCCACTCCGCGTGGAGGTGAGGTCTAACTGCACACCCCTCGGTTCCTCACTTCCTTAGGGCTAACGCTTGTCCTTGGGACCAAGACAGCCTGACGACAGCGGATAAAGATGACAGCCTCAAAATACCAAAGTCCACCGGTGGTCGCGTTCTTGAAGGGGCCAGTGAGGTCGGAGTTTACACAAATAATACAAACTTAACCTAACAAACTTACATTTAACGAGAAAAGTTATTCTAAACCTAACTTAATCCTAATTTTTGCCCTGGAGAGAGCTCGACAGCGGACGGTATGCGAAATTGTAGCCTTAGGGCTTCCGACAGCAGCAGTAACGCGGTGCGCCAAAAAGCACCACGTTACAACACGCACACGCACACGCACACGCACACGCACACGCACACGCACACGCACACGCACACGCACACGCACACGCACACGCACACGCACACGCACACGCACACGCACACGCACACGCACACGCACACGCACACGCACACGCACACGCACACGCACACGCACACGCACACGCACACGCACACGCACACGCACACGCACACGCACACGCACACGCACACGCACACGCACACGCACGCACGCACGCACGCACGCACGCACGCACGCACACACACACGCGCACACGCGCACACACACGCGCACACACGCACACGCGCACACACACACACACACACACACACACGCGCGCACACGCGCACACGCGCACACGCGGACGCGCACACGCGCACACGCGCACACGCACACACACACACACACGCGCGCGCACACACACACACACACATACGCGCACACGCGCACACGCGCACACACACGCGCACACGCGCACACACACACACACACACACACACACACACACACACACACACACACACACATTTTGTAAAAACTACTTTTCTCGACGTTTTGGACCATTTTGAGTATACTGACATGAATATCTCGAAAAAAAAAAATTTTTCACTAAAACAAAGCTTCCTCTATGAGGAAGCAAAATGCAAAAAACATAACGTAATTTTTGTCAACCGACCAACAGTTTACCAAAAATTAAAGCTTACCAAATTTGGCAAACTTGGTTTTCTAATATAGTTATATTGATATAGATACAGTGATATTGAAAAGAATAAGCGGTCGCAGACTAACGGTCAGATCGTTCACTTCACGCCCCCTAGTAAAATTGCTCGCGCGACCATGACAGAGAAGCCCAAGCACTACTTGCGTGACAGACAGCACGTGTCAAAACAAACCGATGACATTTCTGACCGTTTTCTGAAATCTGTCTCGCTCTCTCGCTCTCTCACTCACTCACTCTGGGCCCCCCTTGAGTTTGCGGTCGTTGTGGAAAGCCGATTATGGGAGGCGTGTTAACAATTTGTGTTTGATTGATTTTTGTTTATTTTCGAAACAAAATTACTTAATTGTAAATTTAGTTTTATCCATACCAGAATCATTCATACTTGTATTCGGATATTTTTGCTTCCTCATAGAGGAAGCTTTGTTTTCGTGAAAATTTTTTTTTTCGAGATTTTCATGTCAGTATGCTTAGAATCACCTAAAAATTCGAGAAAAGTGGTCTAGAAAATATGTCTGTATGTGTGTATGTGTGTGTGTGTGTGTGTGTGTGTGTGTGTGTGTGTGTGTGTGTGTGTGTGTGTATGTATCCAGACACTGAAAATTCAATTGCCCATAACTCACGAACGGCACGATGGATCTAGCTAAAATTTTGCACGCAGGTAGAGTATTGACTCCTCTGTTATTGACGTGATTTTTAATTAAATGTATCAATGTAAACAGATTTTATGCAATTTTTAATTTTTTCAAAAAATGTCGTGATCGCTCTAACTTTCGTAAAAGTTCGCCAATTTAGCTAAATAGTTCTTTATAAATGAAGACATGTTAAATGACGTTTGGTATTGAATTTCAGCGAAATCGGTAAAGCGGTTCCGATTTTATAGAATTTTGAATTTTTCGAAAAAAATACATTTTGCTCTAAATTACGTCGATTCTTGAGAAATGAACCGAAATGTTGTACAGTCGGAAAATAACATACAGCCCCGCTGTGTACGCAATTTGGTGATGATCGGTAAAGTGGTTGGGGTTTTACGGCTTTTTGAATTTTTTAATAAATGTAGAATTTCGCTCATAAGTTCCGCGAAAGTTAAGAAAGTAAGATAAAATAAAAAGAATTAAAAATAATAATCGTCGAGAAATGGAGAAAAGCAGATATTGTAGAAAAGGCAGATCCGCCTTTGATGTCGTCGTCCTCGTCGTCGTCGTCGTCGTTGTTGTCGTCGTCCTCGTCGTCGTCGTCGTCGTCGTCGTCATAATCGTTGTACTGGTCATAGTCCGTAATAATAATTCTCGTCGGCGTTTTTAGTTAAGAATAAAGATACATCAGGTATAAAAAAAAAAGCGAAGCGGAGAATTTTGTTTTGCGATACGTCAAAAGACGACAAGAGATCGAAGAGGAAACATGGAGAATAAATTGGAAATAGGTAAAAAAGTAAAAAAAAAATAGATTGCATTTAAAAAAAATGATTGAAATGTAATAATTCATGAACAGAGTGCGACGGGTGGGACGATATATTAGTAGCAGAATTGGAGAGAGTGGAAAGATGTGTCAGAAGCGGAAACATTCCGGATGATATTCGGTAAGTTAGATAATTTGAGAGAAAAAATGAGAGAAAAATATGCAAAAAAAGTAGAAAATAATTAAATAAATTTACAAAATGAAAATTTATTTAGAATTGTAGGGTCAACTAAAAATGCGGACAAGTCATCGCCATCGTCGTCGTTTACGCCACAAATCATCGTTGTTGATGACAAATTATCGCCGTCGCCGTCGTCGTCATCTACGACACAAATCATCGCCGACGATGACAAATCATCTCCGCCGTCGCCGTCTACGTCAAAAGCAAGCAATGCCGGAGGAGATAGAGGATCGGAGGGAAAGAAACGAAAAATAATGAAGAAAAACAAGAAATAAAAAGTAATTTTCGAGAAATGGAGATAAATTTAAAAAAAAACACTGAATAAAAGAGGGATAAATGGGAACGAAGTCGAAAGAAATAATCAAGAAAAAAAGTAACCGTAAAGAGATAAAGAAAAATTTTGAGTGTGATTTCAAATTTGAAAATGATGAATGGATTTGTGAAAAATAAATTTTAAATACGTATCGTCGAAAAAGAAAAAATAAACCTACAAATTGTTCAGCAATTTTTTTTATAAAGTTCGGAAATCGTCGTCGTAAATGTCGTGATTTTTTATAAAGTTCGGAAATCGTCGTCGTAAATGTCGTGATTTTTTATAAAGTTCGGAAATCGTCGTCGTAAATGTCGTGATTGTCGTCGCTGTCATAATTAATTATCCACACCGTCGCAAAAGTCATCGTCGTCATCTCCATCGTCATGGTCGTCGTCGTCGTCGTCCTCGTTGTCGTCGTCGTAGTGGTCGTTATCGTTATCGTCGATGTTAAAAATACGTATTGTAAAAAAAAAATATATATAAATTGTATCGTGCTAGATATCATCGTGGTTGTTGATAAAAAAATGTTATAAAGTTGTTCGGAAATCGTCGTCATGAATGTCGTGGTTGTCTTAGCTGTCATAATAGTCATCGTCCACTCCGTCACAAAGGTCATCGTCGTCGTCGTCCTCGTCATCGTCTTGGTCGTCGTCGTTGTCGTCGTCCTGGTCGTCCTGGTCGTCGTCGTCGTCGTCGTCGTCGTCGTCGTCGTCGTCGTCGTCGTCGTCGTCGTTGTTGTCGTCGTCCTGGTCGTCGTCGACGTCGTCGTCGTTGTTGACGTCGTCGTTGTTGACGTCGTTGTTGTTGTCGGCGTCGTCGTCGTCGTCGTCGTCGTCGTCGTCGTCGTCGTCGACGTCGTCGTTATCGTTATCGTCGTCGTTATCGTTATCGTCGATGTTAAAAATACGTATTGTAAAAAAAAAAAATATATATAAATTGTATCGTGCTAGATATCATCGTGGTTGTTGATAAAAAAATGTTATAAAGTTGTTCGGAAATCGTCGTCATGAATGTCGTGGTTGTCTTAGCTGTCATAATAGTCATCGTCCACTCCGTCACAAAGGTCATCGTCGTCGTCGTCCTCGTCATCGTCTTGGTCGTCGTCGTTGTCGACGTCCTGGTCGTCGTCGTCGTCGTCGTCGTCGTCGTCGTCGCCGTTGTTGACGTCGTCGTTGTTGACGTCGTCGTTGTTGACGTCGTCGTCGTCGTCGTCGTCGTTATCGTTGTTGTCGTCGTCCTGGTCGTCGTCGTCGTCCTCGTCGTCGTCCTCGTCGTCGTCGTCGTCGTCCTCGTCCTCGTCCTCGTCGTCATTCTCGTCCTCGTCGTCGTACTCGTCGTCGTCGTTGTGAGTGTCGTAGTAGTTAAAGATTAAAAAAAATGAATGCTGCCTCTATAGTACGTTAGTGCACATGAATATAGGGACGATATTAAAAATAAAAGAAAAAAATTTTGACAGACAGAAAAAACATGGGTGCGGTGATGGGAAAAGCCGAAGGAGAGAAAGGCGAAGTTAATGAAGGAAAACGGGAATCGCAAGATGGGAACAGAAACGAGAAGCAGAAAGAAAAGGAAAAAATTCTGAATCAGCAAGAAGAAGAACCGAAGGTGACGCAAAGCGAAATGAAAAAGAAAGAAGAAGAAGATCAGAGGACGAGAGATTATAAAACACGAGGAGGACGAGATCTGGAATACAGGAATGAAATGTTAGTAAATATGACATACTTTAGGATAAATTATTGATTTAACAAAATGGTAAAATAATAAGAGGAAATAATAAATTACAGATACGGAAATAAATTGAAGGAAAAAGAAACAGATAGAGAACGAGAGGAAGAAAGAGCAAGAAACGATCGGAAAGTGAGGGAGGAAGAAATAAATGGAATTGTGGACAGAGTATTGAAAGAAAACTATAACGGAGGTTATCGCGGAAGAGGAGGTCGAGGATATTATGGTCCAGGATACCGTGGAAGAGGATGGTATCAACGAGGATATCGTGGAAGAGGTGGCTATAGGGGCCAAGGATATTATTATTATTATTAAATGGTGTTCAGAAGAAAAAAATACAAAATATTAAATGACAAATAATTAAATTGAAAAAGAAGAATAAAAATTAAATAAAGAAATCGTTCGTAATAATCATCGTCGTCGTCGTCATCGTCGTCATTGTACTCGTCGACGTTGTAGCTGTACTTGTCGTCGTCGCCCTTGTCGTAATCGTTGTACTCGTCATCGTTCGTCGTCGTCGTCGTCGTCGTCGTCGTCGTCGTCGTCGTCGTCGTCGTCGTCGTCGTCGTCGTCGTCGTCGTCGTCGTCGTCGTCGTCGTCGTCGTCGTCGTCGTCGTCGTCGTCGTCGTCGTCGTCGTCGTCGTCGTCGTCGTCGTCGTCGTCGTCGTCGTCGTCGTCGTCGTCGTCGTCGTCGTCGTCGTCGTCGTCGTCGTCGTCGTCGTCGTCGTCGTCGTCGTCGTCGTCGTCGTCGTCGTCGTCGTCGTCGTCGTCGTCGTCGTCGTCGTCGTCGTCGTCGTCGTCGTCGTCGTCGTCGTCGTCGTCGTCGTCGTCGTCGTCGTCGTCGTCGTCGTCGTCGTCGTCGTCGTCGTCGTCGTCGTCGTCGTCGTCGTCGTCGTCGTCGTCGTCGTCGTCGTCGTCGTCGTCGTCGTCGTCGTCGTCGTCGTCGTCGTCGTCGTCGTCGTCGTCGTCGTCGTCGTCGTCGTCGTCGTCGTCGTCGTCGTCGTCGTCGTCGTCGTCGTCGTCGTCGTCGTCGTCGTCGTCGTCGTCGTCGTCGTCGTCGTCGTCGTCGTCGTCGTCGTCGTCGTCGTCGTCGTCGTCGTCGTCGTCGTCGTCGTCGTCGTCGTCGTCGTCGTCGTCGTCGTCGTCGTCGTCGTCGTCGTCGTCGTCGTCGTCGTCGTCGTCGTCGTCGTCGTCGTCGTCGTCGTCGTCGTCGTCGTCGTCGTCGTCGTCGTCGTCGTCGTCGTCGTCGTCGTCGTCGTCGTCGTCGTCGTCGTCGTCGTCGTCGTCGTCGTCGTCGTCGTCGTCGTCGTCGTCGTCGTCGTCGTCGTCGTCGTCGTCGTCGTCGTCGTCGTCGTCGTCGTCGTCGTCGTCGTCGTCGTCGTCGTCGTCGTCGTCGTCGTCGTCGTCGTCGTCGTCGTCGTCGTCGTCGTCGTCGTCGTCGTCGTCGTCGTCGTCGTCGTCGTCGTCGTCGTCGTCGTCGTCGTCGTCGTCGTCGTCGTCGTCGTCGTCGTCGTCGTCGTCGTCGTCGTCGTCGTCGTCGTCGTCGTCGTCGTCGTCGTCGTCGTCGTCGTCGTCGTCGTCGTCGTCGTCGTCGTCGTCGTCGTCGTCGTCGTCGTCGTCGTCGTCGTCGTCGTCGTCGTCGTCGTCGTCGTCGTCGTCGTCGTCGTCGTCGTCGTCGTCGTCGTCGTCGTCGTCGTCGTCGTCGTCGTCGTCGTCGTCGTCGTCGTCGTCGTCGTCGTCGTCGTCGTCGTCGTCGTCGTCGTCGTCGTCGTCGTCGTCGTCGTCGTCGTCGTCGTCGTCGTCGTCGTCGTCGTCGTCGTCGTCGTCGTCGTCGTCGTCGTCGTCGTCGTCGTCGTCGTCGTCGTCGTCGTCGTCGTCGTCGTCGTCGTCGTCGTCGTCGTCGTCGTCGTCGTCGTCGTCGTCGTCGTCGTCGTCGTCGTCGTCGTCGTCGTCGTCGTCGTCGTCGTCGTCGTCGTCGTCGTCGTCGTCGTCGTCGTCGTCGTCGTCGTCGTCGTCGTCGTCGTCGTCGTCGTCGTCGTCGTCGTCGTCGTCGTCGTCGTCGTCGTCGTCGTCGTCGTCGTCGTCGTCGTCGTCGTCGTCGTCGTCGTCGTCGTCGTCGTCGTCGTCGTCGTCGTCGTCGTCGTCGTCGTCGTCGTCGTCGTCGTCGTCGTCGTCGTCGTCGTCGTCGTCGTCGTCGTCGTCGTCGTCGTCGTCGTCGTCGTCGTCGTCGTCGTCGTCGTCGTCGTCGTCGTCGTCGTCGTCGTCGTCGTCGTCGTCGTCGTCGTCGTCGTCGTCGTCGTCGTCGTCGTCGTCGTCGTCGTCGTCGTCGTCGTCGTCGTCGTCGTCGTCGTCGTCGTCGTCGTCGTCGTCGTCGTCGTCGTCGTCGTCGTCGTCGTCGTCGTCGTCGTCGTCGTCGTCGTCGTCGTCGTCGTCGTCGTCGTCGTCGTCGTCGTCGTCGTCGTCGTCGTCGTCGTCGTCGTCGTCGTCGTCGTCGTCGTCGTCGTCGTCGTCGTCGTCGTCGTCGTCGTCGTCGTCGTCGTCGTCGTCGTCGTCGTCGTCGTCGTCGTCGTCGTCGTCGTCGTCGTCGTCGTCGTCGTCGTCGTCGTCGTCGTCGTCGTCGTCGTCGTCGTCGTCGTCGTCGTCGTCGTCGTCGTCGTCGTCGTCGTCGTCGTCGTCGTCGTCGTCGTCGTCGTCGTCGTCGTCGTCGTCGTCGTCGTCGTCGTCGTCGTCGTCGTCGTCGTCGTCGTCGTCGTCGTCGTCGTCGTCGTCGTCGTCGTCGTCGTCGTCGTCGTCGTCGTCGTCGTCGTCGTCGTCGTCGTCGTCGTCGTCGTCGTCGTCGTCGTCGTCGTCGTCGTCGTCGTCGTCGTCGTCGTCGTCGTCGTCGTCGTCGTCGTCGTCGTCGTCGTCGTCGTCGTCGTCGTCGTCGTCGTCGTCGTCGTCGTCGTCGTCGTCGTCGTCGTCGTCGTCGTCGTCGTCGTCGTCGTCGTCGTCGTCGTCGTCGTCGTCGTCGTCGTCGTCGTCGTCGTCGTCGTCGTCGTCGTCGTCGTCGTCGTCGTCGTCGTCGTCGTCGTCGTCGTCGTCGTCGTCGTCGTCGTCGTCGTCGTCGTCGTCGTCGTCGTCGTCGTCGTCGTCGTCGTCGTCGTCGTCGTCGTCGTCGTCGTCGTCGTCGTCGTCGTCGTCGTCGTCGTCGTCGTCGTCGTCGTCGTCGTCGTCGTCGTCGTCGTCGTCGTCGTCGTCGTCGTCGTCGTCGTCGTCGTCGTCGTCGTCGTCGTCGTCGTCGTCGTCGTCGTCGTCGTCGTCGTCGTCGTCGTCGTCGTCGTCGTCGTCGTCGTCGTCGTCGTCGTCGTCGTCGTCGTCGTCGTCGTCGTCGTCGTCGTCGTCGTCGTCGTCGTCGTCGTCGTCGTCGTCGTCGTCGTCGTCGTCGTCGTCGTCGTCGTCGTCGTCGTCGTCGTCGTCGTCGTCGTCGTCGTCGTCGTCGTCGTCGTCGTCGTCGTCGTCGTCGTCGTCGTCGTCGTCGTCGTCGTCGTCGTCGTCGTCGTCGTCGTCGTCGTCGTCGTCGTCGTCGTCGTCGTCGTCGTCGTCGTCGTCGTCGTCGTCGTCGTCGTCGTCGTCGTCGTCGTCGTCGTCGTCGTCGTCGTCGTCGTCGTCGTCGTCGTCGTCGTCGTCGTCGTCGTCGTCGTCGTCGTCGTCGTCGTCGTCGTCGTCGTCGTCGTCGTCGTCGTCGTCGTCGTCGTCGTCGTCGTCGTCGTCGTCGTCGTCGTCGTCGTCGTCGTCGTCGTCGTCGTCGTCGTCGTCGTCGTCGTCGTCGTCGTCGTCGTCGTCGTCGTCGTCGTCGTCGTCGTCGTCGTCGTCGTCGTCGTCGTCGTCGTCGTCGTCGTCGTCGTCGTCGTCGTCGTCGTCGTCGTCGTCGTCGTCGTCGTCGTCGTCGTCGTCGTCGTCGTCGTCGTCGTCGTCGTCGTCGTCGTCGTCGTCGTCGTCGTCGTCGTCGTCGTCGTCGTCGTCGTCGTCGTCGTCGTCGTCGTCGTCGTCGTCGTCGTCGTCGTCGTCGTCGTCGTCGTCGTCGTCGTCGTCGTCGTCGTCGTCGTCGTCGTCGTCGTCGTCGTCGTCGTCGTCGTCGTCGTCGTCGTCGTCGTCGTCGTCGTCGTCGTCGTCGTCGTCGTCGTCGTCGTCGTCGTCGTCGTCGTCGTCGTCGTCGTCGTCGTCGTCGTCGTCGTCGTCGTCGTCGTCGTCGTCGTCGTCGTCGTCGTCGTCGTCGTCGTCGTCGTCGTCGTCGTCGTCGTCGTCGTCGTCGTCGTCGTCGTCGTCGTCGTCGTCGTCGTCGTCGTCGTCGTCGTCGTCGTCGTCGTCGTCGTCGTCGTCGTCGTCGTCGTCGTCGTCGTCGTCGTCGTCGTCGTCGTCGTCGTCGTCGTCGTCGTCGTCGTCGTCGTCGTCGTCGTCGTCGTCGTCGTCGTCGTCGTCGTCGTCGTCGTCGTCGTCGTCGTCGTCGTCGTCGTCGTCGTCGTCGTCGTCGTCGTCGTCGTCGTCGTCGTCGTCGTCGTCGTCGTCGTCGTCGTCGTCGTCGTCGTCGTCGTCGTCGTCGTCGTCGTCGTCGTCGTCGTCGTCGTCGTCGTCGTCGTCGTCGTCGTCGTCGTCGTCGTCGTCGTCGTCGTCGTCGTCGTCGTCGTCGTCGTCGTCGTCGTCGTCGTCGTCGTCGTCGTCGTCGTCGTCGTCGTCGTCGTCGTCGTCGTCGTCGTCGTCGTCGTCGTCGTCGTCGTCGTCGTCGTCGTCGTCGTCGTCGTCGTCGTCGTCGTCGTCGTCGTCGTCGTCGTCGTCGTCGTCGTCGTCGTCGTCGTCGTCGTCGTCGTCGTCGTCGTCGTCGTCGTCGTCGTCGTCGTCGTCGTCGTCGTCGTCGTCGTCGTCGTCGTCGTCGTCGTCGTCGTCGTCGTCGTCGTCGTCGTCGTCGTCGTCGTCGTCGTCGTCGTCGTCGTCGTCGTCGTCGTCGTCGTCGTCGTCGTCGTCGTCGTCGTCGTCGTCGTCGTCGTCGTCGTCGTCGTCGTCGTCGTCGTCGTCGTCGTCGTCGTCGTCGTTGTCGCTGTACTCGTTGTAATCGTCATCGTTCGTAACAGTCCTCGTCGTCATCGTCGTTGTACTCGTCGTCGTCGTATTCGTCATCGTTCGTCATTGTTCTCGTCGTCGTAGAAGGCGTTATAGTAATCGTACTGGCAGTGGTTTTAGGAATGATATATATATATATAAAACAAAATTGACGAACATATTTCATACACGTCAGACGTACCGTTGGTTATCCACGATCAGTTGTGTTTAAGAAATTATATTGGAATATTTTATTAAATAAGGTAAAACAAGAGTGGTGATTTTATTTTTAAACGATTAAGTTAAAATGTAGATGATGAAAATATAAATAGAAGCTCGGATGTATGTTGGATTGAACGTTGATTATGATACGGATACAGATGAGAGGGGTTATAAATCATGAGGACGAGAAAGAGGAATAAAGGAAATAAATGTGAGTATATTTTCGGATGAGAAATTAAAAAAGAAATAGTGATAAGATTTATTTTTATAGTTTCTTATTGTTATATCGTTTTATTCATTTATTGAGTTTAAAATATCTCAGAAGATGGATATTTCCGCCGGGAAATTGTGTCAATGAAAATTCAATCAAGGTCAAAACCGATTGAACGATCAATCCGAGTCAAGATCGTGCGAGATACAGATGTTATTAGCCCGAAACGGAAGTCAACGAACCACAGTACTTTCTCATTAAGGATGTAGGAGAGTGACGTATTCAATTCACGAAAATTCGAGAAAAGTGCGGGCGAATTGCAATCACTTCTAGATGGTATAAAAATAGGGAAAATTCATGCAGAGTAAGGGTATTTAAAAGATTAATTAGGCATAATAATAATTTAAAAAAATAAAAGTAACAAATTGATGAAAAAAATTGTTTAACAAATATTTCGTTGACAGAAGTTTTTTTTTAGATGAAAATGGTTCATATGTTTTTCTAATTACGTAGGAATTTTTACAGATTTTTAATTAATCTTTGAAATTTGTACTTTTCGGGATAAAAAAAAAATTACAAATGTTATTGAAAAATTGGAATAAATTCGTCGTCACCGTCGTTGTACTCGTCGTCGTCGCTGCTGTACTCGTCGTCGTCGTCGTCGTCGTAGTAGGCGTTCTAGTAATCGTCGTGGGAAATATAGTTGTTCGTAGAGTCGTCGTATTCGTTCTCAACGTCGTACTCGTGATTGTCGTAGTCATCGGTACCGTCGTAATCGTGGTTATATTCATCGTGGTTGTCGTTCTCGTTGTCATGAATATATTTATCATTGTCCGTGTCGTTGTCGTCGTCGTCGTCGTCGTCATTGTACTCGTCGACGTTGTCGCTGTTCTCGCCGTCGTCGCCATTGTCGGAATCGTTGTAATCGTCTTCGTTGTCGTGAATGTAGTTATCGTTGTCCTCGTCGTCATCGTCGTTGTACTCGTCATCGTCGTCGTAGTAGTACTCGTTATCGTTCGTAATAGTCATCGTTATAGTCGTCGTCGTACTCGTCGTCGTCGCACTAGTCGTTGTAATTACAGTCGTCGTCGTCGTACTCGTCATCGTTCGTAATAGTCATCGTTATAGTCGTCGTCGTACTCGTCGTCTTCGTAATAGTCATCGTTATAGTCGTCGTCGTACTCGTCGTCGTCGCACTAGTCGTTGTAATTACAGTCGTCGTCGTCGTACTCGTCATAGTTCGTTATCGTTCTCGTCGTCGTAGAAGGCGTTCTATTAAGTAAAAATATCAAAAAATGCATACGTATTTTTTATAATTACGTATGAATTTTTACAGATTTTTAATTAATCTTTTAAATTTGTACTTTTATGGATAAAAAAAAATTACAAATGTTATTGAAAAATTGGAATAAATTCGTCGTCACCGTCGTTGTACTCGTCGTCGTCGTCGTCGCTGTACTCGTCGTCGTCGCTGCTGTACTCGTCGTCGTCGTCGTCGCCGTCGTCGTAGTAGGCGTTCTAGTAATCGTCGTGGGAAATATAGTTGTTCGTAGAGTCGTCGTACTCGTCCTCAACGTCGTACTAGTGATTGTAGTAGTCATCGGTACCGTCGTCATCGTGGTTAAATTCATCGTGGTTGTCGTTCTCGTTGTCATGAATATATTTATCATTGTCCTTGTCGTTGTCGTCGTCGTCGTCGTCGTCATTGTACTCGTCGACGTCGTCGCTGTTCTCGCCGTCGTCGCCATTGTCGGAATCGTTGTAATCGTCTTCGTTGTCGTGAATGTAGTTATCGTTGTCCTCGTCGTCATCGTCGTTGTACTCGTCGTCGTCGTCGTAGTAGTACTCGTTATCGTTCGTAATAGTCATCGTTATAGTCGTCGTCGTACTCGTCGTCGTCGCACTAGTAGTTGTAATTACAGTCGTCGTCGTCGTACTCGTCATCGTTCGTTATCGTTCTCGTCGTCGTAGAAGGCGTTCTATTAAGGGGTTAGGCCACCCTAGAGGCCGAAAAAAATAGGCTTTTTTGGGAATTTTTTTCAGAAATATTACGAAATAAATCGAGATTGCAGAAATGGAACTTTATTATACATATCATTAGCTACATACAATTTTTTTTTTGAGGCAATTTATTTCAAAATGGCGGCGGCCAGGGCCGGTTTAGACGTCGCGGCGCCCCAAGGCAACTGTAGATTTGCCGCCCCTCCCCCCCCCTCCACCCCCTCCCGTCCAGGAGTTTTAATAACAAGAATGCGATAAACCAAACAGTATTACAACGAAACATGGCATGTATCTAAAACTTTTTAATATGACACATCACAGTCACAGTTCATACTAAAATTAATACGATATTTAGATATTCACCCTACGAGCTTTTGCTCTCGCGAAATCTCTAATGAGGTCGTCAAATTTCATTCTTCTTGTCAAATCTCCTTCGATGCATAAAATAGCTAAAGCATTCAAACGATGTTGCGATATCGTCGATCGAAGATAGTTTTTCACGCGTCGTAAAACAGAAAACGATCGCTCAGCCGAACAATTCGTGGCGGGCATACTTAGCAACATACGAAGAGCGATGTTGACATTCGGATATACAGATTGCAAGTTTTTCTCGAATAGCATCTTGCACAAGTTTAACGCAGATATTTTTTCGATCTGCAAGGTTCTTAGATGCGCACCGAGATGTTCGCATTCAACGCCAAATGAATCTTCTAAATCTTCCGGGTACGCAGACTGGAGTTCTCTTGCTTTCGATGCTATGCTCTGCGAGTTCATTATAGCTAGTTCCGTCAAAAAGTTAAATCTTTCACTCAACGCGATGTAACATTTTGACCGCGTAGTAAGCTCAGTGCGCATTTGATCAAGAATGACGAAGAAGGTGTTCACTTTCAAATTTTCCCGGCCGCAAAATGTATGGGCATTCTCTTCATTTTCATTAAATCGAGTTCTGCGCCTGCGTGGTCTCCTCGTATCTTGTACGTACTCATGAACGTCGCTCTTTTCTTTCGCTTTAGCTTCGTAAATATCAAACTTGTCTCTCAAGCTATCCACGTACTCTATTAAAGATTTATATAATTCAACGACGGTGGGCAACTCTATATCTATCGATTGTAAAGCTTTGCTCACGCTGTGAAACCTGGAAAGAATTTCGTTCCACACGAGAGCAACGAAGCAATTCTCTAAGTTGTTAAGTGAATTTAATAACCCCGATGCTTCCGCATGCGTTTCGGCTTTCTCATCGACTCTGTCAGATATTTCAGTGAGAGCGTCAAGAATTGCGTCCCAGGATTGACACAAACTTTTACAAGCATCAGAGTGGGCTGACCATCTAGTTTGAGACAGATTCTTAACAACGGGACCGATTCTGTTCAAATTCAGATGACTCACTAAAATATCCCGTCTATGAGTTGATGCCGAAAAGAAAGTGTACAGGTGTTGAAGAACGGTGAAAAATCTTATAGCACCAGGGCACGATTCAACTGCACATTTGCCTACGAGGTTCAGAGTATGAGCAGCACACGGAACGTATTCGACTAAGGGATTAATCGCTTTAACTCTCGCTTGGAGACCGCTATATATTCCGGACATATTACTTGCGTTATCATACGACTGACCGCGACAGTTCAGAATGTCGAGATCGTATTCTTCGAGCGTGCTTAATACATGTGCTATCATTTCTTCTCCTTTGTGGCCGGTGTTGGGAATGAACTTCATAAAACGTTCCTCTGGACACCCTTCTTTGTTTACATAACGTAAAATAAACGTAAGCTGATCGACATGAGAAATATCAGGGGTCGAGTCGACATTAATGGCGTAATATTTTGCTTCTTTCGTCTCCGAAATTATTTTGGCCGAAACCTGCTTTTCCATGAGTCCTATTAGTTCATCACAGATTGTCGACGACAGATATGACGTAGATCCTCTACCTTGGTTGCCATGTAACTTTATATGTTCAGCTAGGAAAGGGTCGAAATCTGCAATTAATTTTAGGGCTGCGATGTAATTTCCACTAGACACCGACGCGTCAAATCGCTCAGTCGAACCTCGAAACGCTAAACCCGATATAGCTAATGTTTTTATTACTGCTACGACTCGTTTGATAACGTTTTGCCAATATTCTGTCTGCCTCTGAATCTCGTCAATTAACATTTTATCAATTGATCCGTTTGTACTGCTTCGTTGGAGCAACATTGTCGTTGCTGATCTGTGATCGAAAGAATTTTCGTGCTCTCTAAGGCGTTGATGGACGTTTTTCCAATCATCGTAACCGATCGTTGCGAGGGTAGTAGAAGTTTTTTCAAAAAGTTTGCAAGGAGCACAAAATATAGCTCCTCGGCTTTCCGAATAAACTAACCATGAACGTGGTTGTGTTTGACCGTTCGCGAGAGTTCGTACAAAGAGAGATTTTGTCATGTACCTCGTATGATCAGGGTAGTGTCGTTTCGACGAAGCGAAATCTTTGTCTGAGTTTTGTGCAATTCCACGTTCGAGTAAAATGTCTCGCGTGGTCTCATTGACAATCCATTCCGCAGGATCGTCACTAACTACAATTACTGTATGCGAGGACTCTGTAGTGGTAGCGTTACAGCTCGGTGTTTCGCGTGAATCTTCTTGCGTCGCGATTACGACGTCGCACCGCTCGCGCTGACGAATCGAAGAGTTTTCACATGCATGTTGGTCGTCCACTTCTTCTCTGTTCGGAATCTCTTGCTCTTCGTTGAGGATATAAGAGTTGGTAGCTAATCTGGATTCACCAACGTCAGCTAAAAACATGCATACAAAAATACGGGCATAATATGGAATATCTATATCGTATAACTGCCACTGTCCCGATACAAAGTTTCTCCGACGAACTGAAGCATGATTTGCTTACCATCGGAATGTATCGTTGCGCTACTCGATTGTTCTCGTGTTCCCGATTGGGCCGATTGGTGTGGGAATCTTAAGTCAGGATTCGCGTCGGGAATATCGGGATCATCAGGATCTGCTACTATCGTCGAATATGACTTCGATTTCTTGCAAAAAAAAACGTCAAGCTTTGGCGTTTTCTCGAGCAGTTCTGTCTCGTTCCTGATCTTATCATGTGTTCTCTTCCTGTTTGCCGCTCCACTCAACTTTTTACGATAACTACTCATTGTGATAAAAATGTTATACTTGTATAACAATGTCCATTTACTTGGGGGCTTAAGTCACTTAGTCACAGAAAAGAACGGTAATGTCAGGAATCCCAGTAACTACAACCGAGCGTTCCGTAACTCATCAACACTACGCCTGTGAGCGATGCTGCTGCCACCGGTGTGCAGTGTCAACCGCGTGAAGCTATCCCCCGATGGGAATCTACGAATATCGTACTATCGTACGGTATATTCGCACTTCTAGGTTCTGTCCGTTCTGTATCTGTATAGTGTATAGTCCATGACGCTTTCAGTGTCGCTCTATTTGTTTTTAGCTATTGGCTTGAAATGCTTACTTTTTAAGCATTTAGTCTTTAAAGCAAGCGGGCAAAAGGCAGGCGGGCAAAAAAGTGCACAAAAAATCTGGGAATTTGAAAAAATGTAACCATGATTTCGCAAAAAATTGGGCAAAAATGCCGCCCCTCATTACGGCGCAAATCGTGCCGCCCTAGGCCCGGGCCTAGCTGGCCTAGGCGGTAATACAGCACTGGCGGCGGCACAGCGTTTTTGCGACGACGTCTTTATTTTTCTATGCTCCACGGCCGGAATAACAGCTCCCGTAATTTAATAAATCATGATTAGGGCCTGAATTTTTTCGATTGTATATAGTATAAGCTAGAGAAGTACGTAGGATTTTTTCGATATATTGATTTTTGACAAAATGGCGCACTTCTAAAGTGGAAAGTGAGAAATTTTCCTAAAAAATCATCAGATAATTGTTAATAACAAATGAACTATGCAATATAAAAAAAAATCATACGTACTTCTATAGACAATGTATTTTCTAAGATATATTCAAAATTTCAAGTGAATCGGTTGAAAATTGTCAGAGTTATGTTTCCGGCCACGAAAAACTGAGACGACATCGCAAAAACGCTGCACAGTCGCCATTTTTAAAATAATCATTTACAAAAAATTAATGTATACAGCCACTGATATGTATGATAAACACCCTTTTTTGTAATCTCGATTTATTTTGTAGTTCTTCTGAAAAAAAAAAAAAACAAAGAAGCCTATTTTTTTCGGCCTCTAGGGTGGCCTAACCCCTTAAGTAAAAATCGAAAAAAATGCATACGTATTTAGAAAAAAGAACGAATTATTTTCATGAACAAAAAAAATTGGGTCATAGAAATATTTGTTAACAATTTTTTTTATGAATTTTTTAATATGATTTGTAAATTATTGTAATGCAAAATTAATATTTTAAATAAAATTAATGTGTTTGATTTTTAAAGATTTTTATACAATTGAGAAGTGTTTACAATTCTCTCTATCTTTTGCTAGAATTTATGAGAAATGAATACTGACGAAAGGATTAAGAGGAGGTGATACTTCACTCAGTACTTCGTCGCTGAATGTTGGACGAATATAGGGCTGTCTTTATAACACATTTTTGTTTGCGAAAAAATCGATGTTATTTTTTCGGTTCAAAATATGTTATGAAGAGTAAGAAAAGACATCTAGGTGAATTTTTTTTTAGATTTTTTATACACTTATTTCGAATAGCTAACTCTCACCGCGGTTTAATAATGTTAACGTTTAATTTGGGATTTTTCGGCAAACATGGCGATAAATATTACATGAATACATTAGTGTCTCTCTCCCGTGCACAGTGTTCATCGTAGTCCCACATCGACTGACTTTGAAACCGCACTGATAAAAACTGAAAAGATGGAACAAAAACGAAATATTGTGGTCCACTGATATCGCCTCCGCAGATGAAAAAGGTAAAAGGGAACTATTAAAAGTGTTGTGCCTTATTCTATTTCATCGGACTAGTAAAAAGGACATGGCACATCGAAAGTCGAAATATTGAATCCGTCTTTCAAGCGTTCAGATTGGTCGGCGGCGGATTGGATATATCGATTCGGTCATGTCCGCAGCGTAAATTAAAAACGGCAAATTTGAACAGGGTGCACGCAGGGTGCATTTTCGTAGTGATACATGAGACGTAAAAATAACGGGAGCGCGAGCGAAGCGAGCGAGTTGCTACTAGTATTATAAAATTTAGTAAGAAAAAAATAAACGACAAAAATGCCGAAATTGAAAAAAAAATCATATTCAAGTAAAATATCAAATCGAAAGGATTACATGTATAAAATACGGTCAGAGGAAAAATATAGAGATAAGGAAAAGGAAAAAAGAAAAAGAAGATATGATAACGGTGATGAAAAAAACGAAGACGATATTGTGAAGAGAAAAAAAGAAGAGATTTTAAATAATTCAAATGAAAACGAAGACAAAAAGAAAAAGGTGCAAACACAAGGACAGAATAATGTATACAGGGAAGAAAAAAGAATAAAGAATCACGAGCGTATAAGAGAATTACGAGAAGTACAAGCGTACAAAGAAACAGAATTAGAAAAAAATGCAGAGCGTATAAGAAAAAAAAGGGAAGATAATTCATACAGAGAAAAGGAAAAGGAAAAAAATGTAAGTATGATGACTGAAAAACGTAAAGATCATTTGTACAAAACGACAGAAAAAGAAAGAAATGTGCAACGAATGAAAGAGATACGGGAAGATCCATGGTACAAAGAGACGGAGAGTGAAAAAAATGTGCAACGAATGAAAGAGATACGGGAAGATCCATGGTACAAAGAGACGGAGAGTGAAAAAAATGTGCAACGAATGACAGAGATACGGCAAGATCCATCGTACAAAGAGACGGAGAGTGGAAAAAATGTGCAACGAATGACAGAGATACGGCAAGATCCATCGTACAAAGCGATGGAGAATGAAAAAAATGTGCAACGAATGACAGAGATACGGCAAGATCCATCGTACAAAGAGACGGAGAGTGAAAAAAATGTGCAACGAATGACAGAGATACGGCAAGATCCATCGTACAAAGAGACGGAGAGTGAAAAAAATGTGCAACGAATGACAGAGATACGGCAAGATCCATCGTACAAAGAGACGGAGAGTAAAAAAAATGTGCAACGAATGACAGAGATACGGCAAGACACAGTGTACAAAGCGATGGAGAATGAAAAAAATGTGGAACGAATGATAGAGACACGGCAAGATACATTGTACAAAGATAAAGAAAAAGAAAAGAATAATGAAAGAATAAAAAATTTAAGAAAAAAAGAAGAATATAAGTTCAAAGAAAATAACAAAAAAAGAAAGGAATCTAAAAAAATGCGTATGAATACAGATTACACAGCCATGGAACGTAAACGAAATAAAAACAAATTAAAACGACTACGACAAGATGAAAATTTTAGAAATAAGGAAAGAAATAATGAGATTAAACGAAAATGTTCGTTAAGAGTTGATGATTTTTTTAGATTCAGAGAACAATATAAAAATTCTGTTTATGACAAAATTAAAAATGGAACAATTGATGATGAATACAATCAAAATATGATAATATTGAAATACTTAAATGACCGAAAATTAGGACCAGATGTGATATGCGTATGTTGTGAAAATATTTTTTTTACAAAATCAGTACAACGCTATAATAGCAAAAATATAAAATGTACGTTGATTGATAAGCAATTAAACGTAAAAAGTTTTATGGAAAAAATTGAAAATAATTCTTCAGAATTCATATGTAAAACGTGTATAAAATATATCAAAAGAGGAGAAGTCCCAAAGATGGCAGCAAATCAAAGTTTAGGGTTTTCAAATGTACCAGAAGTGTTACAAAATTTGAGTGCAGTTGAAGAACGTATGGTATCACCATTCATTCCATTCATGCAAATAAAAGCATTGCAACCATACGCAATCAATCCTCAACTATCACTAAAAGGAAGTATAGTAAATATACCGGTGGAAATAAATGACATGGTAAGCGTTCTACCACGAACGTTCGATGAAATGTCGACGATACAAATAAAATTAAAGAGACATCTAGATCACAAATCTAACTACATGCATGAAATAATTAAACCAGCAAAAGTTTGTGAAGCTCTAGAATACTTGCAAAAATCTACATTATATAAAAAGAATAATATTATGATTGATGAAGATTTCTTTAAAAAATATGAGAAGAATTCCAACGCTGAGTTACCGTTTATCATCGAGGATGAAGATAAATTGGAACACGTTAACGATAAATGTAAAAAAGAATATTTGACTGAAACGGATAAATGTAGTGACAGAATTGTGTCAGATTCAGAAGAATCAGATACATTTGAACCAATCGACGAAGTTTTAATCATAGATAGGAATAAAGAAGTATCTCAGAATATCAATATTATTGCACCAGGACAAGATAAAGCGCCAGTACCTTGGCATTTAACAGAAAATATTGATGAATTATGCTTTCCAAAAATTTTTGGTGGGGAAATTCTAGATAAAGCAAACAAATTAACATATTCTGAAAGAGTAAAATTTGAAGCAAGGAACAAGGACAGAAGATCATGTGAACCAACAAGAATTTTATTCATGGCGAAACAAAAATTAGAAAAGGCAGTAATGTCTAATATAAATATATGTCTAAGACGAGTAAAGCGTAATGATAATCTCACTGTAGAAAAAGTAAAAAATCAAGAATTTATAAACGATTCAATTCGTCATGATGATGGATTTAAATTTTTAAAACAAATACGTTCTTCACCGTCGTACTGGGAGGTTAAGAAGAAACATTTATTAAGCATGATCCGACAATGTGGAATTCCAACGTTTTTCATTACCTTTTCTGCATGCGAAACAAAAAATGCAGACTTGTTAAAGATATTATATAAAATACGACACAATAAAACTATCAGTACGAGTGAAGCAATATGGCTGGATATAGCAGAGAAAACAAAACTAATACGTGAAGATCCTGTGACTTGCGTAAGATATATAGAAGAAAGATTTACTCAAATTATGAGCATACTAGAAAATGAGCATGGCCCGTTTGGCAATAACTATGTCATAGATTATTTCCAGAGACGAGAATTTCAAGCAAGAGGATCCGTTCATACACATAATCTTGTATATTGTAAGAATGCTCCAATTTATGATGAGGATAATGTTGAAAAGAATGAAATATTGATTAAATGGATAGATAAAATAATAACGTGTGCATATGAGCCAAACAACCCATTCATACAACTACAAATTCATAGACATAAACATACATGTTACAAAGGGAGAAAAAATAAATCAACATGTAGATTCAACATTCCTTATTATGTTATGAAAGAAACAATGATTCTCAAACCATTAGATGAAGGCGCAACAATGGAAGATAAGAAAAATATTTAAAAAATTAAAGAGTTGATGCAAGATTTTTTTCAAAATAATACACTTGTATCTTTCGATGATATGTTAACATTATTAAAAATGACTGAGAAAGCTTACATTCACGCAATAAGGAGCACGTTATCAAAAACAAAAATATTTTTGATGAGACGCAGCATAGAAGTTGCGATTAACCCATATAATAAGACAATCCTTACACTTCTTGAATCAAATATGGACATACAGTTTGTGTTAGATCCATATAGTTGCGCATCGTACATGATTAATTATGTCACGAAAGTTGATGCAGGTTTGTCACGATTGCTCAGGGAAGCAGCAAAAGATATACAAGACGGCAATTGTACACTAAGACAAAAATTCAAGAAGGTTGCTAACGTATTTATAAATGGCAATACCCTGTCAGCCCAGGAAGCTGTTTACCACGTTCTTGGTTTACCGCTATCCTTATGTAGCAGAGCAATGATTTATATAAACACTTCCCCACAAAACGAGCGAGTTCGTATGTTAAAATCTTGTATGGAGTTATCAAAAATGAACAGTGATTCAACAGATATATACTGTAAGAGTATAATTGAGAAATATGCCGTTCGCGATAGAAAAATTGAAAACATTTGTCTGGCCGATTTTGCTGCAAATTACGAACACAGACAAATCACGACTGAAAATGATAGTGATGGAGAATTATATGATGAGAACGAAATTCAAAAGCGCAGAAGAACCAAACTAATCAGATTTCGCCGATATAAATTGCAAGAAGATAAATTTAATTACTTCCGTGAACAGGTTTTGCTTTTCTATCCATGGAATGACGAGAATGAAGATATTGAAAATCAAGATTGCGAAAAGATTTACATAACGAACATTGAGACAATCGAAAAAAATCGAAAACCATTTTCTGTTATCGGAGATGCAGAAATAAACAAAGCCTTGAATGATGCCCAAAATGATTATCAACACATAGAAGATGAAGAAGTAGAATCATTTATGAAGACAAAAGTACAGAAGGGAAATGAAATTGATATTTTTTTACAAGCAGGTATTGAAGACTACTCAAAAATTAATAAAAGACGAATAACTAGTCCTCAGAAAAAATCAATAGAAGAGACAATGGACACACTAGATAAACTTAACGATAAACAGAAACAAATAACAATGCACGTTTTAAATTGTTTTAAAACCGGAAATTTGCCGATTAGAGTGTATATGAGTGGATCAGCAGGTGTTGGAAAAAGCACAGTAATAAACTCAATTTATCAGTTATTACTTCATTACTTTGATGAATCCCCCGGCGAAAAGAATAGTTCAACAAAAATATTATTATGTGCACCCTCAGGAAAAGCTGCATTTTTAATTGGGGGTGTAACATTACATACCGCTTTTGCTTTACCGATAACGCAGTATGGAGGGCAAATGCCTGAGCTATCAGCCGATGTAGCAAATAGTATACGCGAGAATTTATTTGGACTCAAATTATTGATTATAGATGAAATATCTATGGTTGGTAGCACTATGCTAAGTCGAGTTGATACAAGATTAAGACAAATAATGGGAGTTGATAAAAGTTTTGGTGGAATTTCAATCATAGTAGTCGGTGACCTTTATCAACTGCCACCGGTTATGGATAACTTGATATACCTCGCACCAAAATCGTCAGCTTTAAGCATTTTCTCTGAAAATATTTTGTGGGATGAATTCAAGTTTTTTGAGTTGACAGAAATAATGAGACAGAAAAATGATAAAAAATTCATTAAAGCTTTAAATAATCTCGCAAAAGGTGAAATGTCAGATGAAGATATTGATTTAATCAAATCAAGGGAAACAAATGAAACGGACATACCAAACGAGACAATAAGATTATATTCTGAAAATCGGCTTGTAGATGATTATAACAAATAAAAAATTGCTACGAAAGATGGTATAGCATATGAATCTAAAGCAAAAGATACAGTCTTGGGTGCCGTGAATAGTAAAATGAGAAATAAACTGCTAACATCAATGAAAAATAAGAAAAGAACAGAGTGTGGTGGTTTGCCGTTTAAAATTGCAATAAAAATTGGAATTAACTACATGGTAACAACCAATATTGATGTCGAAGACGGATTAGTTAACGGAGCGTGTGGAAAATTAGAACATATCACTTTATTGCCTCAAACAAATGAACCTATTAAACTTTGGCTAAATTTTTATAATGAAAATGTCGGAAACAAACAAAAAAGATTATTTTGTAAATATATGACTGAAAATTTAATTGATGAAAATTTAGTCCCACTTTCAAGCCATACAGTTGTCACAAGCACTAATGAGAGATTAGGATATCAAATCGTACGACAACAATTTCCAGTTACTCCTGCAGAAGCTCTAACAATACATAAGAGTCAAGGTCAAACGTACGACAAAGTATGCGTTGATCTACGAAATAATTCACGTATGACGAGATCAATGATATACGTAGCTTTGAGTAGAGTACAAAAACTATCTGACTTGTATATTCTTGGAGATTTTAAACCAACATCAAAACCGACAATAAATAATACATTGGAAGTAGAAATGAAAAGATTAAAAGAAGACAAGCGCCTCAAATTATCGTTTACTGAAAACATTAACGGAACAGGATTGAAAATTATATACCAAAACGTGCGATCATTAAGAAAAAATATGAAACACATACTTTCAGATAAATGGTACTATCAAGCTGACGTATTGATTTTTGCAGAATGCCAAACAATATGCTCTGACGATTTTTTCATTTCTGGTTATAATATTGCCTTCAGATCTGATCCACCTAATCAGCGTATGCCAAAAGGAATAATATGTTTCGCAAAGGAACATCTTGACGTTTCTGTTCACAAACATATACAAAAAAACGAAATAGATATGAACGGTCAGCATCGTCAAATTGACTTAATACTTTTGGGTATTAATGAAATTGAAATAATTACAGGATATAAATCTCCATCGATTGGTAGAACTACGTTCACAAATGAAGTCAATAATATAGTGCAATGCACATCAAAAAGAGAAAAAATAATTATTGGTGACTTTAATTACGATTCATACAAAGAAAAATGTTTCCTTGAGGTATATTTAAATAGCCTTTCGTTCAACCGCGCTCTACCTTCGGGAATTTCAACCACAGATTTTAACACGCAAATTGATGTAATATTTGTTTCTCAGGGACTGTTAAGCTATACCTCTGGTGTTTATGAGACATATTTCTCGGATCACAAACCGATATATATTGGTTTAAATGTGCAAAATGGGAAATCAGAATCAACAACAAATATGACTCATGAAAGTGTCACAGAAAAAAATGATTCGAACATTAACTGTATTACTTTAAAAAATAATGATGAATATAAATCAGATGAATCACAACCACTTTTTGACAATGATATTACAATACCAATTTTAAAAGAAAAAATACACAATCCTCTATCTAACAAACACAAAATTGAAATGCATGAACGCCTTCCACAAACATTGGAAGAGAATATACTGCAAACGGATTCAGAATTGGATGATATATCTTTAAATGCGTTTTTGAACATTATACGAAATAACACACACTATAATCCACTAGATGTTCTTTTTATCGAACCTGTATTAGGACTACGATGGGTTGATCCTATTTGTACAGAAGATATTCAAATAGTAGGTGCTCGTGCAAGTAGACACTGGCATTGTATTTATTATGATGGATATAAACTTCATATATTTGACAGTATGTACTTCGACTCGCACTCTTACATGAATTTACAAACGGACGAAAAAAACTACATAAGAAAACGATACCCAAATCTCACCAACGATAATATAGTGTTTGAAAAAGTTACAAGACAACCTGATGCCATTTCATGTGGCGTTTATGCAGCAGCATTTGCAACGTCATTAGCTTTGGGAGAAAATCCATCAAATATAAGATATTCTCAAAACGTAAAAGAACTTCGCAAGCATTTAATGTTAATAATTAATGAAAATGTCTTAATATCATTCCCCAGAAAATCATAATGATATATACGAAAATATTTGTTGTAAAAATTATATAAAATTTACTGTTGGTTTTGAAATAGAAATTAACTGTAAAACTGCAGTATATGCAGCAACCGAAATTTCAACATAATATACTTGAACGTATACAAATTGAAACATACAAATTGAACTTTAACACTGCAGTACATGCAGCAACCTAAATTTCAACATAATATACTTGAACGTATACAAATTGAAACATACAAATTGAACTTTAACACTGCAGTACATGCAGCAACCTAACCTAATATGATTGAATGTATAAAAAAAATCAAACAAAATTAATTAAGTACTAATCATTTCCATAAAATGGCATCAAACGTCACATTTGAAATATCGTAGAGTATATATAACAAAAATTGTAAATTACTAACGTTACTTTAAAATACAATATGTAAGTTGAATGAACACGCACAAGAAACTACCTGTTTTACAACATATTTATCTATATCGTGAGAGGCGAGGGGACTGGCGTAAAAAAAACACCGAGTTGTAAAATATATTGATCTAGATCGTGAGAGGCGAAGGGACTCACGTAGAAAAAGCACCCTGTTGTAAAATATATTGATCTAGATAGTGAGAGGCGAGGGGACTCACGTAGAAAAAGCACCCTGTTGTAAAATATATTGATCTAGATAGTGAGAGGCGAGGGGACTCACGTAGAAAAAGCACCCTGTTGTAAAATATATTGATCTAGATAGTGAGAGGCGAGGGGACTCACGTAGAAAAAGCACCCTGTTGTAAAATATATTGATCTAGATAGTGAGAGGCGAGGGGACTCACGTAGAAAAAGCACCCTGTTGTAAAATATATTGATCTATATCGTGAGAGGCGAGGGGACTCACGTAGAAAAAGCACCCTGTTGTAAAATATATTGATCTATATCGTGAGAGGCGAGTGGACTCATGTAGAAAAAGCACCCTGTTGTAAAATATATTGATCTATATCGTGAGAGGCGAGTGGACTCATGTAGAAAAAGCACCCTGTTGTAAAATATATTGATCTATATCGTGAGAGGCGAGTGGACTCATGTATAAAAAGCACAATGATTTTGATATAAATAGTGAGGCGATGGGACTTACGCAAAAGAGCACGCCGTTGTAAAATATATTGATCTATATCGTGAGAGGCGAGGGGACTCACGTAGAAAAAGCACCCTGTTGTAAAATATATTGATCTATATTGTGAGAGGCGAGTGGACTCATGTAGAAAAAGCACCATGATTTTGATATAAATAGTGAGGCGATGGGACTTACGCAAAAAAAAGCACGCTGTTGTAAAATATATTGATCTAGATCGTGAGAGGCGAGGGGACTGGCGTAAAAAAACACCGAGTTGTAAAATATATTCATCTTGATAGTGAGAGGCGAGGGGACTCACGTAGAAAAAGCACCCTGTTGTAAAATATATTGATCTAGATAGTGAGAGGCGAGGGGACTCACGTAGAAAAAGCACCCTGTTGTAAAATATATTGATCTAGATAGTGAGAGGCGAGGGGACTCACGTAGAAAAAGCACCCTGTTGTAAAATATATTGATCTAGATAGTGAGAGGCGAGGGGACTCACGTAGAAAAAGCACCCTGTTGTAAAATATATTGATCTAGATCGTGAGAGGCGAGGGGACTCACGTAGAAAAAGCACCCTGTTGTAAAATATATTGATCTAGATCGTGAGAAGCGAGGGGACTTACGTAGAAAAAGCACCATGTTGTAAAATATGTTGATCTATATCGTGAGAGGCGAGTGGACTCATGTAGAAAAAGCATCCTGATTTTGATATAAATAGTGAGGCGATAGGACTTACGCAAAAAAAAAGCATCATGTTGTAAAATATATTGATCTAATCGTGAGAGGCGAGGGGACTCACGTAGAAAAAGCACACTGTTGTAAAATATATTGATCTAGATCGTGAGAGGCGAGGGGACTCACGTAGAAAAAGCACACTGTTGTAAAATATATTAATCTAGATCGTGAGAGGCGAGGGGACTCACGTAAGAAAAGTACTGTGATTTGTAAATATCAATTCTGTATATAATAATCAAATTTCAAAGAAAATATTTAAATAATTTAAAATTTCCTCTGACCGTAATAAATGCACATTTAAAGTAAAGTATATATATATTTTTTTATGAGATGCGATATTGGTTTACCTTCTCGTGGTGCATCTCGAACGAATATGTTTAAGATAAAATGTTGACTAATTATATCAATATTTTATCAAAAACATATTTGACTAAAAACCAATAAATCTTATGAATAAAATATAAATAATCTTTATGCTGTGCATAAAGTGCATATCAAATAATGTTTGTTTTAATAATGAGATTTCAATATGACAGTGATCTAACTTTTAAAAAGTTGATGAGTAACGGAATGCATTGTTAGCAAACTATTCGAACTGTGATTGGTTTGTCAGGAAAGTCCGTTGTAAACAAAATCAGTTTGATGTGAAATTTGACATAAGACGAAGAGGTAACATTTTATAAGAGCGATGCAGCGCAAAAGTTTTTCAGACACGCGCGCCAGTGCGTGTGATTAGCCTAGTATGTTCAAAAAAAAAGATGCAAAGTAGAACTTTGTACATTGCTTCCTCATATAAAATATGTAAATAGTTGTAAAGAGGGCATTTTTAAATTTCAATTTTTCACAAAGCTTCCTCTATGAGGAAGCCAAAATAAGTAATAAATATCTTCCTCATAGAGGTAGATTTGTGAAAAATTGAAATTTAAAAATGCCCTCTTTACAACTATTTACATATATTATATGAGGAAGCAATGTGCAAAGTTCTACTTTGTTTATATTTATTGGGCGGGAGAAACATCGTGAATCGTCTTTCACATGAGTTCATACGCATTCCGAAAAATGAACGAATCATTTTCATTAAAAAAAAGATGGGTCAACGATAAATTTGTTAAACAATTTTATTTTTTCATCGGTTTGTTAATAGCATTTTAGAATTACCATTATGCGGAATAAATCTTTTCAGTACCTTTCATGTGCGTGCATTTTTTCAGATTTTTATACCATCGAGAAGTTTTTGCATTTCTCTCTCATATTTCTCGATATATGCGAAATGAAATCTTTACGACAGGACCCTCCTTAAAGAATAGAAAAACAATTTGGTTGAATATCGAAAACGTCAGCTCAAGTGAGTGTACGAAGCTAGTCTCAGCAGTTATCGCGCCATTCTCAGTCTGTGATATTGGTCAGTCAATGCACTCAGTGGGCGGGTACCTATGAGATGTACGTCCCAGTTAATGACCCTGTATCAGTAACTGTCAGTTGTTCTTTCTCACTGTAGATTTTATTACAGTCAAAGCACATGATGATTACGGGTACATAACCGATAACTCAAACATCAACCTTAGTAGCAAGTCTTGGACATGTATTGTAACGGGACACGTATGCCCCTGGCGAGAAATCGACAAAATCAAAGTTCGGCAACACTGAACGTGGCAACAGGGCCTAGGAAGACCTAGAGGGGGAAGATGTCACCGTGGCAAACAGCCGATCGCAGGGTATATAAGCGCGCCTCGCATGAGTTCGGTACCTTATTCTTCATCCAACTTTCCATATAACACTATGTCCAAGTAAGGTCCTTATAGTACCCGTGCTGTCGAGCCGAGACATTGCGCCTACCCTCGAACAGCACTTCCGTAAGCACGCCCAGCTTCCCCAAGTGCCGCAGCATCGCGCTGACCCACTTGGTTTTTCCCGTGAGCCCGCCCAGCTCCAGTAGGCCTCTACACCGCGTAGACCCCTACTGTCCTCTCTATTCTTTCCTATCGAAACCGATATGCCTCTGCACCGCGCAGACCCATATAAAGGTTTCCCTCTATCTTTCCTATCTCTAATCCTTCCGATACTATATGCCGCTGCATCGCGCAGACCCGTGTAGTATCATTACCGATCCATCCTAGTAGATAGGCACTATATGCCGCTGCATCGCGCAGACCCGTATAGTGTCTGCATGACCAGAATTCCTTGCTTAAACCACACTCGAAAATATCTTTTATTATAATTTAAATGACTAAACTTCTGAGAAATCTAGCCACGTAAGGAAATAATGCACGAAATAAGTATAATATTTCCCCTTGCTCCGCGTCTCACTCTAGAGATCTACAAACTCGCGATCGGAATATTTCCCCTTGCTCCGCGTCTCACGCTATAGATCTACGAACTCGCGATCGGAATACTCCTCCTTGCTCCGCGTCTCACTCTATAGATCTACAAACTCGCGATCGGAATACTTCCCCTTGCTCCGCGTCTCACTCTATAGATCTACAAACTCGCGGTCGAAACTTGTTTCCCCTTGCTCTGCGTTTCACTCTATAGATCTACAAGCTCGCGGTCGAAGCACATATCCCCTTGCTCTGCGTCTCACTGTATAGATCTACAAGCGCACGGTCGAAACTTGTTTCCCCTTGCTCTGCGTTTCACCATATAGATCTACAAGCTCATAGCTAAGGTATAAGGCTTCCCCTTGCGCCACATCTAACTCCATGGGCCTACCAAATCGCAATCGATGACAACCGAATGAGAGCCCAGAGAGCGACAACGATATCAACAAACGCGATCCTCTCTTTCTGACACACAAGACCATTTCTACGAATTGCGAGCATTTTTCTCAGTAAAATTATTTCATTTTATATTTCAATCTATTCTCGGACTTAACTCAACCTGTGACATCCCAGAGACTAAGGGACAAAATTATAGTAATTAACGTTTATATGCAACGAGAAGACTTTAGGAGGATTCCGTAGCCAACGTTTATTTTTTCTATTTTCCTTGAGCAAGCCCAGCTCACGTTGACTGTGGAACTACTTGAATCATCTCCAATAGTTGCACTTGATTGCACAATTTAGAATTCCGGTCTAACAAGGCACCAAGTTCTTTTATTTACTATTTTCCTTGAGACAGCCCAACTCACTTGGTGCGTTGTGTCCTGATCCACTAAATTGTGATATATCAGAATTAAACTCTTTGTATCTAGAATCCCTTAAATCGGCTGTTACTCTAATTCATAAGTATCCGGTGATGAGATAGAAACACTAACTCTGAGGACTTATTTTTAAAGACTTCACCTCCCATTTATTACTCTCATGAAGAACGAGTAATTACGCGTTTTAGAATCACTTGGCGATGAGCTATGCATGCTCCATGCTCGGACATCCGTTCCGTGCATGACCTTAGACTGAAATTCATTTAGAACATTTCGCAACTATAAACTTACTGTTGATACAGACTGTTGTCACAGACTGTATCAATAGTCTGTGCGTTTAACTAGAGGTCTACAAACTCTAGTACACGTTGGCTCCAAGCCGGCATAATTCCTTTAAAACATTTCAACCTTTCCTTACAACCTCTATCCTGAACCGATGATGAAGACATCCTAGCTACATGGCACAGGAATACTGAGGTTTTCTCCCTTCCCCAGTAAAACTTCTCGTTAATCCTCATTTGGGTCCCGTACACGAACCAAAATCATCCTTAAGATGATGACTTGCATACCTCAGGATATTCTTCCCAAGAAAGAGTAAAAACAATGAAAGCAAATATCGTTTCATTGGCGCCCGAACAGGGACCCGATAGGGTTGAGAAGAAAATTATTGGGAAATCGGATAAGTCCCGAACATCCAATCCAAACACATCCTACCTCGCTAGCATCATGAATGTACCGGTCGTCGACCTAAGCGGAAAGGAGGTATTACCACGGAAAGATTTTGAGACAAGAACACAAAAGACATTAACTTCATCTAAACGAACGAACACGATTTTGCCGTCGATTTTGGCACGAGGAAATCCAATATAAAGTAAAAGAAACCCTAAATTTCGGGTGTCATGATCCCGAGTCGCGACAAAAAAGGCTTACATATGCAATGAACCCAATCGGGCTGGAAAAAGAACTACGGCCCGCACCTACTGACGATCAGATTATCAGTCAGCAATGCAGTGATTTCCCGGGGCATGAAAAATATGAGCATTTTCCTTGACCTTCTAGAGAAGTTTGACCAAGCCGGTCCATTGAATTCCCAGAGGAGAAGATTTGATCGGAATCTACTGCCTGCGAGACCTCGATTCCAGGGGGACAGGGGAAACACTCGCGATCATCAGGAGAACCGACTCACTAATACTCCCAATACCTCCAAGCCATCGGTGAATGACGAATCAACCTACCGAAAACCTTTTGAGAAATCGCATAAAGTCGAGCTAATACCGAAGAAACAGGAAGCGAAGAATTCCACGTTATTGACACAGGACAACCAGAGCCATAACATGACAACATACGAAGAAGGCCAACTAGTGTTAGCCAGAGCATCAAATGTATCCAATCCGTCAGCAACACAAATCGCCAAGTTTATGTCGATCTACGAAGGCCCGTAACACATTCAAAGACGAGTTGCGGCAAGCATATTATATACTCGAACATTTAGGAACCACAAGGAAAGAGGACAATACCACACAAAGGATCTTCAACCATTCTACAATAACATAAACAAAAGTTTGAACAACAAGAAACCGAGATCACCTGACCACTCAAAATCACAACAACCAAATTTCGGGAGTAACGAGGCTCGGACAGACGAGAGACCGTCAGTATTCCGAACACCTCGTAACGGAGAACATGTGCGACGTTTCAACGCAAACCGATAATGAACGGGAAGGAGTTCTCTTGGAGGGTCGGCCATATCAAATTAGCGAAAATCGGGACAGACGCCGTATCCCACGAGCAAACCGGCCAGCCCTTACGCGGAATCGGGAAATTCAAGTCGAAGAGTACCAGATTCTGTACATTTTATTGGAGCTTGATATCCATAAGATGCTCGGAGACAGCGTACTAGGGGAACCAAGTAGGGACCTCGATCTAAATTGGAAACCCTACACGCCGTGCCGGGAAGCACATCCTACCAACATCTATTGTTTTTTGGTTTTTTTTTTAAGCCCTCTCGGAGAACGGAAGGACCCCACGCTTCTACCTAAAGTGGTTCCCCAAGGAGTTCGCCCCCAAACAAAGATTTCTCGGATTTGAGAAACCGCCCGTGGCAACCCCGAAACCTCCTCCGAAAATAGTACAGATCCGGAGCAACATCCTGTTGGGGAAACGGAGGCCCCAAGACAACCACTTGGCGCACAAAGAAGACGCCAAACGACGGCAAATAGACGCCAAAGCCGCGGAAATGGCAGCAATCGAGGTAGCGATCACCCGGAAGCATTCCCGGACCAAGGTCTATTCCGGACACCGGAAACCTTGCGCCACCATCACTGTCAACCCGTCCACCAGCTCACAGGCTCCTCTCGTCGACCTCGACACCAACCAGCTGCTCAACGAGCTTGATACCGTAATAAATAGCGCCTCGACTTCCAAATAAAGATTTGGATTTGTAAAAACTGGGAGTGTTAATTTCATTACCCCCCCCCCGTTGTCAAAAAACCAAATCTTTAGGGGGACTGTGTAACGGGACACGTATGCCCCTGGCGAGAAATCGACAAAATCAAAGTTCGGCATCACTGAACGTGGCAACAGGGCCTAGGAAGACCTAGAGGGGGAAGATGTCACCGTGGCAAACAGCCGATCGCAGGGTATATAAGCGCGCCTCGCATGAGTTCGGTACCTTATTCTTCATCCAACTTTCCATATAACACTATGTCCAAGTAAGGTCCTTATAGTACCCGTGCTGTCGAGCCGAGACATTGCGTCTACCCTCGAACAGCACTTCCGTAAGCACGCCCAGCTTCCCCAAGTGCCGCAGCATCGCGCTGACCCACTTGGTTTTTCCCGTGAGCCCGCCCAGCTCCAGTAGGCCTCTACACCGCGTAGACCCCTACTGTCCTCTCTATTCTTTCCTATCGAAACCGATATGCCTCTGCACCGCGCAGACCCATATAAAGGTTTCCCTCTATCTTTCCTATCTCTAATCCTTCCGATACTATATGCCGCTGCATCGCGCAGACCCGTGTAGTATCATTACCGATCCATCCTAGTAGATAGGCACTATATGCCGCTGCATCGCGCAGACCCGTATAGTGTCTGCATGACCAGAATTCCTTGCTTAAACCACACTCGAAAATATCTTTTATTATAATTTAAATGACTAAACTTCTGAGAAATCTAGCCACGTAAGGAAATAATGCACGAAATAAGTATAATATTTCCCCTTGCTCCGCGTCTCACTCTAGAGATCTACAAACTCGCGATCGGAATATTTCCCCTTGCTCCGCGTCTCACGCTATAGATCTACGAACTCGCGATCGGAATACTCCTCCTTGCTCCGCGTCTCACTCTATAGATCTACAAACTCGCGATCGGAATACTTCCCCTTGCTCCACGTCTCACTCTATAGATCTACAAACTCGCGGTCGAAACTTGTTTCCCCTTGCTCTGCGTTTCACTCTATAGATCTACAAGCTCGCGGTCGAAGCACATATCCCCTTGCTCTGCGTCTCACTGTATAGATCTACAAGCGCACGGTCGAAACTTGTTTCCCCTTGCTCTGCGTTTCACCATATAGATCTACAAGCTCATAGCTAAGGTATAAGGCTTCCCCTTGCGCCACATCTAACTCCATGGGCCTACCAAATCGCAATCGATGACAACCGAATGAGAGCCCAGAGAGCGACAACGATATCAACAAACGCGATCCTCTCTTTCTGACACACAAGACCATTTCTACGAATTGCGAGCATTTTTCTCAGTAAAATTATTTCATTTTATATTTCAATCTATTCTCGGACTTAACTCAACCTGTGACATCCCAGAGACTAAGGGACAAAATTATAGTAATTAACGTTTATATGCAACGAGAAGACTTTAGGAGGATTCCGTAGCCAACGTTTATTTTTTCTATTTTCCTTGAGCAAGCCCAGCTCACGTTGACTGTGGAACTACTTGAATCATCTCCAATAGTTGCACTTGATTGCACAATTTAGAATTCCGGTCTAACAAGGCACCAAGTTCTTTTATTTACTATTTTCCTTGAGACAGCCCAACTCACTTGGTGCCTTGTGTCCTGATCCACTAAATTGTGATATATCAGAATTAAACTCTTTGTATCTAGAATCCCTTAAATCGGCTGTTACTCTAATTCATAAGTATCCGGTGATGAGATAGAAACACTAACTCTGAGGACTTATTTTTAAAGACTTCACCTCCCATTTATTACTCTCATGAAGAACGAGTAATTACGCGTTTTAGAATCACTTGGCGATGAGCTATGCATGCTCCATGCTCGGACATCCGTTCCGTGCATGACCTTAGACTGAAATTCATTTAGAACATTTCGCAACTATAAACTTACTGTTGATACAGACTGTTGTCACAGACTGTATCAATAGTCTGTGCGTTTAACTAGAGGTCTACAAACTCTAGTACACGTTGGCTCCAAGCCGGCATAATTCCTTTAAAACATTTCAACCTTTCCTTACAACCTCTATCCTGAACCGATGATGAAGACATCCTAGCTACATGGCACAGGAATACTGAGGTTTTCTCCCTTCCCCAGTAAAACTTCTCGTTAATCCTCATTTGGGTCCCGTACACGAACCAAAATCATCCTTAAGATGATGACTTGCATACCTCAGGATATTCTTCCCAAGATAGAATAAAAACGAGGGAAGTAAATATAAAGTTTCAGTATATAGTTTAACATTAAACAGTTTAGGCGACCGTACTGAAAATATGAACGGTTGAAATGGCGCCAAAACTAGAAATAGCGGCCGCGGCGATATAGGGAAATCACTGCAGCCGCAGCGTCAAGCGAATATATGATATACTTCGACGATTAGTTGTGGCGGAATATATCAATTCAATTTCTTCATTACATTATATGGAACATAATAATAATAATCAGTGATGGTTCACCGAAATGATATAAAATAACTTGACTGGTAAAAGGTCTTTCCCGCCCTTGCAAACAAAGGGCGTGAAACCTGCCGTAGTCACACTGCCACCCGTAGTGTGGCACGTGCCTACCCCTTCCTCTTGGGTACCTAGCCTTTACGTAGATCGCAGGAAGCAGTTACAAGTGTCCTTGCGTTCGGTGTGGTCGGAGCAACCCTTGACTTTACAGATTCGGTGTTTTTTATTCTTCTTTTATCTTATTCTTGTGTGCTTTATATATATTATCATTTATCGATTAGTTATTATATTAGTGTAGCGTTATTGTTCCATTAGATATTACGTGTGTTTTTTTATTAGCTTACGTGTTTTCGATTAATTTCGTGTGTTTTTCTTTACAATATTTCGTGTGTAGTTTCTTAGTATATTTTTTATTATTCGCGTGTTTAGTGTATTATATTTCGTGTACAATCCTGTAATATCAATGATTGCTTGACAATGCCGCAAGTTCATCGACGACAGAGACGAGTGCCGTTGATCGAGCGTATCAAAGACGGAAGGACATTCCAAAAGAATGGAAGTTCTCGCGACGGCCGAACCATGTAAGTGTTAATATATTTTGAATGCCTAATTAGTAAATTGTCGCGTTTACATTTCGCATGGTGAAATAAAGGAAACATTTAACGCTTTTCCGCCTGTTAGTGGGACAGAGAGCGGGACAGAAACGAGCGACAGGGCGCGATGCATCCATTGGCTCATTTCTCTCTCGCTCTCAGGGCGCACCGGGTTTTTCCGTCCGCCATTGCAACGGACCGCGAGAAAGGAGTGAGTGAGAGAAACGCCTTTTCGCTGACCTCTCTCTCGCTCTCAGCGCGCACAGTGCTTTTTGGCACGTCAGTGGAACAGTGAGCGACAGATAAAGACGCGTCCTTCCGCGCATTCCCCAGCAATTCGGACCACGGTCGAATCACGGCGAAAATCACGCGTGAGTTTTGATACCGAAATTCACGGTCGTATCACGGCGAAAATCACGGACCCTTTTATACCGTTTAAGCTTTTGAGCTTGCGGACCGTGATTTTACAATAAATAACGGTTGAAATCACGGCCCGAATCACGGCTCGTCGGAACTTTCAGTGCCGTGATAATTCGCAAAATCACGGCAGATTTCACGTTTCCGGATTTTACTCGTCATGATTTTTCTTTTAATCATGGCCGATATCACGGCTAAATTCACGGCCCTAAAATCCGTCGTGCCGTGATTTTCTTTAGTAATCACAGTCAGAATCACGGCAGATGTCATGTTGCCGTGATACCAATGAAATGCTGTTACCGTCGGTATTTAATTTTTAATTATATACAATGTGTAACATTTGAAACTCTGAAGAGAAGACAACGTCGTCTTTTCTTGGTCCTCTATTCTAAATTAGGGCTGTACGGTTTGGCCGGCTAAGCCGGCTTGACTGGCTAAGCCGGCTAATGATACATTAGTTTAGCCGCCTAAGCCGGCTTAACCGGCTAAGCCGGCCAAAAGTTAGCCGCGGCTAAGCCGGCTAAAAATTAGCCGCGGCTAAGCCGGCCAAACATTAGCCGCGGCTAAGCCGGCCAAACATTAGACGTAGCTCAGCCGGCCAAAAATAAAACTTGAAATATAAAGATAAATAATATAAAATAAACTCAGAAAAAAGATTTTGTTAACCGGACTAGAATCCACGAATCGGAAATAAAATTTCTTATTTGGATGCCGACCTACTACACTTCCATTCACCTTAAATAAATTTTTTTATTTGTAATTAATATACTTATTGAATAGTAAATATATTCAAATCTAAGAAATATTTATTTGGGTCGGCAGTTATATAAATGTTGATAAAAAAAACAAAAAAAAGTTTGTTTAAATTGTTATGTTCCTCTCTATCCCTTAGAAGGGCAAATCAGTGCGCGGATAAGCGGTCATCGTGGCATAGTGAAAGTTGATTCATATAAATAAATATGTCGGAAATAAAAAAACTGAAAAATTGAATGAAATACATATTTGTTGGAGGGGAAATAAATTTTCGTTGATTGAAATAATTAAATGTTGAATAGATAATTTTAGTTAATATTACCAAATCTTTTTTCTGGGTGAATCGATAAATGTTACATGATGATAATAATAAACTCCAATGATGAAAGGAAGTAAATATATATTGGATTATAAGATAGTTCTAATTGATTTTATTTACAAATATCTAATACATGTATTTGGTCGTTTCAACTAGATCTTTTTTCGGGATTTAGAAAGTATTTGGTAGCAATAAATAAAATATTCTTTTAGTATCCGCTGCACAGTGAAAGTTGATTAAAATAAATAAATATGTTGGAAATAAAAAAAACTGAAAAATTGGATGAAATACATATTTGTGGAGGGAAAGTAAATTTTCGTTGATTGAAATAATTAAATGTTGAATAGATAATCTTTTTTCTGGGTGTAGTAACTACTCCCATGCCCCTATAACTTCCTTGACGATTCCTCGATTTTGGAAAAGGAATATTAGCATATTCGCATTTTCCGGCGATAAACAATTGCGTTTTGCGTTAATAATATTGCCGGCTGTCGAAAACACACGTTCAGAGGGGACTGAAGTGGCTGGAATCGCCAGATATTTACGGGCCAGCTTCGCTAGTGTCGGAAACTTCCGTTGTCGTGATTTCCACCAAAGCAATGGATCATCGCTCCGAGGAATGGAATTTTCTTCCATGTACTCCTTGAGCTCTTCAGCCTGCCGAGAATTTTGTGAGATGGAGGCTTCCGACAAACTTTGCGACAGTAGGACCTCTTCGTCATCAAACAAGTAGTCCAATTCCTTCACACGCTTATCTTTTTTTTGGGGTGGTTGCGATGCTTCGTACTCATCTTGCATCATCTCTCGCAGATGCTCCATCACCAACTCTTTAAACGCCTCGCTTTCACCAGACGCATTTTTGTACCTACACAGATTTCGTATAATGTTTTAAAATTCTCGATGAGTAATGAAATGAGCCCAGTATTAATAAAATAAACTGAGAGAATATTGAAACCAAAGATGTATTCTTTTAAATAGCTTCAATAAATTATTTCTGTGCTATAAAAAAATAATTTCTTAAAATAAAGTTGATTAATCTAAGTCAATATTTTAGATTTCATTTTAATATATGTTAATAGCTTTAATAATTTTTTTCTCAATGTCAACCAATTGCAACATGTGAAAAACATGAAAATACGGAGGCACTTGCACACACTTGTAAATGTTATGAAATTTACAACATTCTTACTATAATAAAGTATATGAATGGTGCAATTTTATTAGTCGAAATTTGGATGGGAAAAATAATCATGTTAAATGTAACAAACACGAGCCTTAGTATTAAAATATAGTTGAAGAATGTCTTTACATGCGTGACGTAATAATACCATATTTGGCTCAGTATTAAGATACAGTTAAAGAATTTTCTTACATTCGTACTGTAATAATACCATATTTGTATATTACTTATGCGTTACTGTATAAGCCATTTACACTTATTGAAAATCAAAATACGTATTGGAAATTTCATGAGCACCATCTGCAAACAAACTTCCTACACGTGTATATTAAAGGAGGTTTTTTTTAACAGTGTGCGTAGTGAAACGTTATTTTTATGTAGTATAGATTTGCAGCCTCTTTCATATTCTTACTCATAAAAAATTATATATTTTTGTTTGCATTACCTGGGATCGAGAACGCAAGCCAACGAAGCAGGGGTGACGATGTTCAATTCGAGAAATCGAGAACATAGTTCCGCCCGAATGAGTTTTTTCATCTCCGAGATATGGATGTTGTCGGCTTCCGCGTCTTTAAGGAATTTGTCCACGAACCTTCGCACCAACGGTCGAACCATGGACAGGGTTGGATGCGCTTCTGTGGACATAACTCTTGTCGCTACTTCGAAGGGTCGCAATACGTCAACAACGTTTTTTAGTACGTCCCAATCTGAGTCTGGCATGGTCAATTTCTCCGCCACGCTTTTTGAGGTATACTTCTGATCTTGAAGAACAGCGTTAACAGCGCGGCGCTGTTCGATAATGCGCTCGGCCATATAAAAGGTGGAGTTCCATCGAGTTGAACAACGCTGTATAAGGGCGTGTCCAGGGAGCTGGTATTGGCGCTGGTAAATTTTCAAGGCACCTGTAGCTATATTCGAGTGCTTAAAGTGCGTGACAATTGCGCTCGAAATTTTTACCACCGACTGGATGTTTCTATAATCCAGACCTTTATTAATGGCCAGTTGGAGAGTGTGCGCGAAACATCGGACGCTATCTCCAAGGAGCGTAGAGGACCGAACCGCTGCCGAAATGTTGCTCGCATTGTCGTGTGAAATAGCGACAACCTTCTTCTCCAATTTCCAATCCACAACAGCTCGACACAGGTGGTCCCTAAGGTTATCAGAGGTGTGTCGTTCCGTCATGTTTAGAGAATCCAAAGTAAAATTTGCAATTTCCCAAGTTGGCGAAATCGCGTGTAAAGTCACGGTGACAAATGAGGACGTTGTTCGAGCTGTCCACGCATCCGTCGTCAATGCTACCGCCTCATAGCTTTGAGCTTTTTCAGCAATGCTCCTTCGAGTTGCCTTTTGAAGGTCTTGCATCCTTGTTTTTATTGCTGTTCTGCTTGGTATCGTATATTGCGGAGCAAGATACGATAACAGCATTTTAAAACCTTCTCCTTCGACGAACGATAGTGGCAACATGTCAATCGCGATGCACGCTGCGATCCGCTTCGTTATTTCCTCCGATTTCTGAAGTAATAAATGAAAAGTTAACATACAAAATTAGTACTCGGGGACAATAATTTTTTTTGGGCGACAGAAGCGAAGGGTGGCCCACTTTGGACCTAAGCTTAAAAATCTTCATATCTGATACAGGGTTTATGAGAAATTCGGCAAATAAAAAAAAATGGCCTTCAATATTTTCGTTATAAATAATCATAAGTATATAAATTGTTTAAAAAAAAATCTAATAAAAATTGTGGTTACTGCTTAGAGATGGAACAATAACATAAAAAATCGGGGAAGAAATCCAAGAGGTCGAGGGTCAGACTCAGGCAAGTTGGGATGGAATGCCCCATATGTATATTGTCTGACATTTTCATAGGATAGTTTGATTAAATCAACACAATGTTTAGTCAAAAAGATTAAATATTTTTTTGAGTCAATAAAATTTTGATTACAGCCAACAAAATAAGCAATTAAATATATAATTGGTTCAAATGAGGGTTTATTTGAATATTTTCAAATAAATGGTTTATTTGAAACTTCAGTGTATCCAATTATATATCTCTCTCAGTGTATAAAAAAGTATGAAGTATTTCTTCATTGTCAGTTGAATAGAAATTGAATAAATTGAAATAAACTTGATTTTATTTACTGAAGTGAATTCTCAAGAACAATAAAAGGAAGGGATGAGTGAGTGAGAGGTTCTTAAATAAAATAAAACAAATATTTCGCGGTAAAATAAACTTACTTGTCTCGGCGTAAAAACTCTCACGAGGCAGAGAGAAAAGCCGGGACAAGCGATTGAATTTATTCAAATAAACGGCAAAGAATAAAAGAAAAATTACATACACTAATGAACCGTTAGGCTAGCTATAAATAATAATATACAGTCGTCCTTACAATTTACGACGCAAAGATTAACAACGCGAGGTACCTTGAACGCAACGCGAGAGAGCTCTCTTACCTGTGGTGTCGCACGTCGCACACCCGAACACCGCACCGCGTGGGCGGATGCTGGGTAAAAATTACTAATACCTGCCGCTGCTTCTGCCGTGTTGAATAACGCAAAGCTGGGCCTGGGAAGCGCAGTGCCTGCACGGGCCTGCACCAAGCGCGTCCCGACGTCTCGGGAGACCAGACACTGTGGTGCCGGGCGACAAGGGACGTCGCCGCGATGCGCTTGCCCTGGGAACGGTCACGGTAGACACGTAGCCCGTTCCCCAAACAATGCACCTATCAATGCCTCGAGGCTCACACTATCACACACATTCCACACACGTACCCACGCAATTTAATAACGCGATTCCGACACGAAGACAATGACACACGCGATCGCGCCTACGCGAGATGAAAGGATTCGTTCTGAAAAGAACGAATCCAGTACCTTTACAATAAATGTCGTCGCTAAACGGTAATAAACAATATAAGCCAAAAAATGTACGCCGCGATAACACGGAACACGACCGAGCAACAAAAGACGCGATCAAATTGCTGAAAATGGAAGTTACGCAGACCACGTGTTTACTCTCCGCTTGCTCGGCCACGATTACCCGCCAAAGCGACGCGTGGGCCTGTCCCCACCAAGCCGACAGGAAGCCCGCGCGTCGACGAGCGCGGGAAGGCTCGAAGTCGAGCGCGGGACCACGCCACCTCTAGTGCGAGACAGCGCCACGGCAAGCGCGAGACGGCGCCACTTAGAGGCAGTGGCGGCGCGTCGTTCAAATTCAAATTTCTAACGATAATCTCCCGTAGGTAATAGTGACACGAACATCCCGCCCGCCTTCGTCCGACGGACGAACCGAACTCTAGATTTTGGAGCTGCCCTTGGTACTCCCGTCCTCAAGGTGTAACGGGCAAAGGCGAGCAATGTGACGACGGAGCGAAGTGGTGGCCGTCTTTACGGTGGCAACTCGCACGAAACCGTCTGGACCCGGGTGAACCTCCACAATTCGTCCTAATGGCCACTTCGCCGGAGGGTAGCGGTCGTCTCTGATCAACACCAGCCTACCTACACCAAAATTCTCGGTGGGAGTTCTCCATTTCTCACGTTCCTGAAGATGGAGAAGGTATTCCGAGGACCAACGCTTCCAAAATTGGCTCCGAATACGCTGCAACAACTGAAATCGACCCAGACGATTTTGCGGTACATCAGAGACATCGGCATCAGGGAGCAATACCGAAGAACCTCCATGAAGGAAATGAGATGGCGTCAAAGCATGCAAATCATCGACATCTGCGCTTAAGGCTCCTAGCGGACGCGAGTTGAGACACGCCTCGATTTCGACAAGAACTGTAGAGAGTTCCTCAAAGGTGAGGGTGTGTTCTCCAACAACTCTTTTCAGGTGGTGTTTAACAGACTTCACCCCCGCCTCCCACAATCCACCGTAATGCGGAGCGCTCGGAGGGATGAAGGTCCAGTCCGTACCATCGTTGGCCAGAGTCGAAGCAACTTCTCCGTAAAAATTAGAGGCTCGCTGGAACATGTTTCTGAGTTCAGTATCCGCTCCGTGAAAGTTGGTTGCATTGTCACTGAAGAGTTTCTGACAGATGCCGCGTCTTCCTACAAAGCGACGATAGGCGCTGATAAAAGAGGCTGTGGTTAGATCGCTTACGAGTTCCAGATGAATAGCTCGTGTCACGAAGCAGATAAACACGACTATGTAGCCCTTATAGGTTCGGTGTCCACGACCCTTTGTGGTACGAATCTGAATAGGACCGGCATAATCGAGGCCAGATATCGAGAATGGTCGACCTGAAGTCACTCTTTCGGCAGGCAGATCACCCATTAGCTGCTGAGCCGATTGCGGTTTGACGCGCTGGCAGGTCACACATTTGTGTATACTAGACTTAACTAGTTTATTCCTTCCTACAATCCAAACCTGCTGCATCAAAACGCTAGCGGTCAGCGTGGGTCCACCATGCAGGCAGAGCCGGTGCGCGTAACGCACGAACAACGAACTAAGCGCAGAATGCTGTGATAAAATCGGAGGGTGTTTACGGTCGAAGGAGAGATCAGAATGCGTCAGTCGACCTCCTACGCGAAGAATATTATCCTTGCATAAAAACGGATTTAATTTACTGAGCCTGCTGCGATTCGGCACCCTTCCTCCGGCTTTCAACACCTCGATCTCTGAGAAGAAACTACTCGCCTGCGATAAGCGAATAACGATGCGACGGGCCTCAGATAGCTCCTGAGAAGTAAGAAACGAGGTAAGCAACTCTTGACCTTGTTTTCGCCTACGCAGATTGAGGAGAGGACGTATACAAAACGCAACCACACGTATGAGGCGAGAAAGAGAAGAAAATCGAGTTAAAATTTCAGCGTCCAAAGGAGGAGTCCTAGCATGAAGAACTCGGGAACTCTCAGCTGGTTTCGGCCAGTGATCAGAACTTTGAGAGAGCCAAGAAGGCCCGTGCCACCAGAGATTTGTCTTCGATAACTCAGCCGGTTCTGAACCTCGCGTCGCTAAGTCAGCTGGATTCTCCTTTGTGGGTACGTGAGACCACGTAGCCGAAGGCAGTTCAGTCTGAATATACGACACTCTGTTGGCCACGAAGGTTTTCCAGTGACACGGATGCTTTTGTAACCACTTCAACACGATTTGACTATCAGACCACGCGAAAACTGATAACGAGTTGAGAAATACGAGTTTTCGCACATAGCATACGAGCTTGACGAGAAGAGCTGCGCCGCATAGCTCTAGGTTAGGGATGCCGACAGTCATAACCGGAGCCACCTTTGTTTTAGCAGCAAGCAACGAGACACTGTATTGTCCGTCTCCGTGGTCGATTCGCAAATAGATCACGGCTGCATATGCGCGAGAAGAGGCATCTGAAAACCCGTGGAGCTGATAAGACCGATTCGGAGCAACACCAAGCCATCTATCGATTGCCAAAGATGGCAAGTAAGCTAGAGATTTGCAGTAACTATACCACCTCTCACGGAGTTCTGCTGGCAATGGAGTGTCCCAGTCACACTTCTGGATCCACAGATCCTGCATTAAAATCTTCGCCGACACTGTGATAGGAGAAAGCCAACCAAGCGGATCAAATAGACGAGCTATATGCGAGAGAACAGTGCGTTTCGTCGAGGCAGTCGAAAACTCTTCAATTTCCGGCAGATTAAACCGGAATTGATCCTGGACTGGATTCTACTGAACCCCAAGCGTCTTTACCGACTTATCAGCATCGATTTGCTTTACCAGGCCCTGCGTTGATTGTGGAGGGAGAAGAGCGGAGTGATTTGCAGCCCATTTATCCAGCTCGACGCCTGCCGACCCAAGAAGCTCTGTGAGCTCGGCCCTTTTGCGCACGGCCGTGGAAAGATCATCCGCGCCAGCAAAGGTGTCGTCCACGTAAGTCTCAGATTTGAGGCATTCAGCCCCAAGAGGGAACTTCTTGCCTTCGTCCTTGACCAGCTGCATGAGCGTGCGAATGGCTAAATACGGAGCACACGCGGTGCCGTAGGTAACCGTAGTTAAGCGATAATCGACAGGTTCCGATCCCGCGTCGGGCGCCCATACGATTCTCTGGAGATCTTGGTCCTCCGGACACACGTCGATCTGCCGGAACATTTTTACGATGTCGGCTGTGAACGCGAAAAGATACCTGCGCCAATTGAGGAGAATTAACGCGAGATCCCCTTGAAGGGGAGCTCCTGTCAACAAAAAATCGTTTAAGAAATAGCCATCACGAGTACGACGAGAAGCATCGAATACAACCCTCAGCTTCCATGCGTCGATTGACGTCTGCACGACTGGATGATGTGGCAAATACCATGCTCGAGCCCGCTGAACCTCGGAAGTTGGAATACGCACCATATGACCAAGCCTCTCATAATCCGTCATGAATTGTCGATAAGCCTCAGCTACTTTACTGTCACGAGCGAAACGACGATGAATAGAATTAAGGGCTCCGAGCGCCATTTGCCGAGTTTCTGTTCCAACGAAAGGCGGATCCGATTTCGTGGGGAGTCGCACCATGTATCGGCCCTGTGAATTACGACGATGTTTCTGCTGGAAGAACTGTTCGCATCTCTCATCCTCGGGCTTCAGCTTGGTAGAGGACGTCGGTAACTCCTCGAGCTCCCAGAACCGCTGCAACGTCAAATCTAGATTTTGCACAGAAGCACAATGTAACACCTGCATCGGAGTTTGAGCCGCGAGTTGCTCCGCCCGCCGTGGCGCAGCCCCCTGCACGGCACCTGAGACAATCCATCCAAATGCCGTGTTTTGTGCTGTGAGCTGCGAAGGCGGGAAGCGTCTCAGACCTGAGCGAAGCAGCTGTCCGTAGATGTCGGCACCTAGAATAAGATCGACCTTCCCCGAAACAAAAAATCGCGGATCTGCCAAATCGAGTCCTGTGAACAACTGAAAATCAAAATTGTCGATACTCTCAGCTGGAAGCTGAGAAGTGAGTCGAGGGAGAATAAGAGCGTCCGTCGAAAGTTGAAAATTCGGATCAACAGTAGATCTCAAGACGAGTTTCGTCATCGAGCGCGCAGTACCCGCTGCACTCGCCCCAAGCCCTGACAGTGGCACACACGTTTGTTGTTTTGGAAGACCTAACAGCTGCACGATCGACTCGGAAACCAGCGAAACCTCCGACCCTTGATCAAGAAGTGCGCGAGCGTAGGTACTCTCGCCGCTTGGGGACATCACCTGTACTCGTGCTGTAGCAAGAATGATCCTCCGCTTGGAAACTGAGATTCCAGCAGCATGCAAACTAACCACGGGGGTAGAGTTCGATTTCTCGCCTTGAGAATGAGAAATTTTAGCGCCCTGTGTATTCGAATGTACAGTATGCGAGCTTCCAAGGGGTTTAAGATGCAGGAGCGTGTGATGCTTGCTCTGGCAAACAGAGCAACGTCCAGAAGAAGGACAGGCGTTGACTCTGTGAGCCCCCAAACAATTAAAACACGCCTGCAACCGTTTCACCGTGGAGAGACGTTCAGATGGATTTTTATCTTTGAGCTTGTAACATTTCGCCAATGAATGGGTGCTACCGCAAAGCGGGCATTGAAGAGATTGTCGAGAAGAGCTCTGAGCAGAGCCGGTATGAAAAACCTTACGTGCATGCGGAGCGGAGATGAATGTGGAAGCTGGTCTCTTTTCTGTCTTTCGCTCAGAAGCGAACATGCTCAAAGCTTGAGCCCTTTTCTCGAGGAACTTGATCAAATCCGAAAACCTTGGGTGGGACTTGAATGATACCGACCCCTCTTGAGTTTCATTATTCTCGCTTTCGCGATCTCTTTCGCTAAGTTCAGCCTCCCATAACTTTCGCGACTCGGGATCTAGACGCTCAGACAACAGGAAGACAAGCCAAGCATCCCAATGGTCGACAGGAAGCTTCAAATTGGCCAAAGCGCGAATGATGCGTTGAGCCTCATCGATGAACGAACGCAACTGTGTTGCCGACTCCCTTTTCAAGTGAGGAATTTCCATGAGAGCGGTGAAAAGTTTGTTTACGATGAGCCGAGGGTTATCGTAACGATCCTTCAATGCTTGCCAGGTACTGGCATAATTGGCGTTGGTAGTCGTTACATCCCTAATCAATTCTGCAGCACTACCCTTCAAGCACAACTTTAAATACTGCAGCTTAGTAGCGTCAGATAAACGAGGGATTTCATGCACCAGATTAGTGAACAAGTCGCAAAAACTTGCCCAATTCTCGTATTCACCTGAAAAGGTAGGTAGAGGAATGCGGGGAAGTTTAGCGACGCGACCGTCGGAACCAGCATCCAAAAGAGTACTGTCACCATCTGCTTTTTCGAAGAGAGAAGAAAGAGTCAAAAACTCGTCAAGAGCGTTCTCGTAAACGCCCTGAATGCGATCAAACCAACTATCCGCGATGTACGCTTCGGTCTCTGCCTCCTCTCTGACGAGTACATCTGCATGCGTTTTCCGAGCCTCAACCCAAATCTCTTTAATCGAATCGATTCTCGCCTGCACCATACTTTTATTAATCGATTCGCGCGGTTTACCCATCAAGCGTCCGCGCATACTTTCTATCTCTGCTTCTCGAGCAGTTTGCATCGCGATCAATTTTTTCAACACTGTAGGAGGAGCCATGTTGTACAGCAATCTGTGATCAAAAACCCAAACAAAGTAAAAGGAACTCGGAAGAGAAAGTAATAAACAAAAATAAATGCTGAGAAGAAAAGATAGAATATACGCACACGAAATTGTATATATATATACTCTACTTATTACCTCGCGCGTGCTTTTGCAAAAAGAACACAAAAAATAGAAAGGGAAAAAAAAACAACACACCGATCTCAAACCCGGTACGCGTAGCCCGGCGCTATAACACACACACGCGGCGCGACGAAGCGTGAACAATGTAACGTGCAAGCAACTCTTTCGAAATTGAAAATCTGAAAATATAGCGATAAACCAGAATGTCACATTATTCACATGTTTGTTAACGTTATCCTTACGCTACACTCAATCTGTAAATTATGTTACAACGCACGCAAATTCACAATCGGAAATATAAAGACACACAAAAAAAATAAAATAAAATACACGAACAAAAATAAAGAAAGAATCCAATCACTCACTCCTCACCCGGGGCACCATGAATAGAAATTGAATAAATTGAAATAAACTTGATTTTATTTACTGAAGTGAATTCTCAAGAACAATAAAAGGAAGGGATGAGTGAGTGAGAGGTTCTTAAATAAAATAAAACAAATATTTCGCGGTAAAATAAACTTACTTGTCTCGGCGTAAAAACTCTCACGAGGCAGAGAGAAAAGCCGGGACAAGCGATTGAATTTATTCAAATAAACGGCAAAGAATAAAAGAAAAATTACATACACTAATGAACCGTTAGGCTAGCTATAAATAATAATATACAGTCGTCCTTACAATTTACGACGCAAAGATTAACAACGCGAGGTACCTTGAACGCAACGCGAGAGAGCTCTCTTACCTGTGGTGTCGCACGTCGCACACCCGAACACCGCACCGCGTGGGCGGATGCTGGGTAAAAATTACTAATACCTGCCGCTGCTTCTGCCGTGTTGAATAACGCAAAGCTGGGCCTGGGAAGCGCAGTGCCTGCACGGGCCTGCACCAAGCGCGTCCCGACGTCTCGGGAGACCAGACGCTGTGGTGCCGGGCGACAAGGGACGTCGCCGCGATGCGCTTGCCCTGGGAACGGTCACGGTAGACACGTAGCCCGTTCCCCAAACAATGCACCTATCAATGCCTCGAGGCTCACACTATCACACACATTCCACACACGTACCCACGCAATTTAATAACGCGATTCCGACACGAAGACAATGACACACGCGATCGCGCCTACGCGAGATGAAAGGATTCGTTCTGAAAAGAACGAATCCAGTACCTTTACAATAAATGTCGTCGCTAAACGGTAATAAACAATATAAGCCAAAAAATGTACGCCGCGATAACACGGAACACGACCGAGCAACAAAAGACGCGATCAAATTGCTGAAAATGGAAGTTACGCAGACCACGTGTTTACTCTCCGCTTGCTCGGCCACGATTACCCGCCAAAGCGACGCGTGGGCCTGTCCCCACCAAGCCGACAGGAAGCCCGCGCGTCGACGAGCGCGGGAAGGCTCGAAGTCGAGCGCGGGATCACGCCACCTCTAGTGCGAGACAGCGCCACGGCAAGCGCGAGACGGCGCCACTTAGAGGCAGTGGCGGCGCGTCGTTCAAATTCAAATTTCTAACGATAATCTCCCGTAGGTAATAGTGACACGAACATCAGTCATAGAACAAGCACAACGTTTGATTCTTTATACTTTTTCGATATAGGATCCAGTCCCAAATATTCAAAAAGGACTTGCCTTAATACCGCCTGATTTCCGCTTTGAACCGGCATTTGCATTACACTCCTGCGTCGACTCACTTGCCTGTGTTTGAGATGAATGATGTTCATTCTGTGGCGAATGCGATTGCCCCGAGTTACCACTACAGTAAAGATTTCAATAATATTTTAATAAACAAATGATACCGAAAATCGAATAGCCCAAGTAATATTGAACTCATATTCATTTATAAAACAGCCAGCGAATAAATTGGTCCGATTTGATTCGTTCTTAATAAATTTGCTATCTCATAGAGAAACCTGTGCTTACCCTTTTTTGCTTCCTCATAGAGGAAGCTTTGTTTTCGTGAAAAATTTTTTTTTCGAGATTTTCATGTCAGTATGCTTAGAATCACCTAAAAATTCGAGAAAAGTGGTCTAGAAAATATGTCTGTATGTGTGTATGTGTGTGTGTGTGTGTGTGTGTGTGTGTGTGTGTGTGTGTGTGTATGTATCCAGACACTGAAAATTCAATTGCCCATAACTCACGAACGGCACGATGGATCTAGCTAAAATTTTGCACGCAGGTAGAGTATTGACTCCTCTGTTATTGACGTGATTTTTAATTAAATGTATCAATGTAAACAGATTTTATGCAATTTTTAATTTTTTCAAAAAATGTCGTGATCGCTCTAACTTTCGTAAAAGTTCGCCAATTTAGCTAAATAGTTCTTTATAAATGAAGACACGTTAAATGACGTTTGGTATTGAATTTCAGCGAAATCGGTAAAGCGGTTCCGATTTTATAGAATTTTGAATTTTTCGAAAAAAATACATTTTGCTCTAAATTACGTCGAATTTCAACAAATGAACAGAAATTTTGTACAGACGAAAAATAACATTCAGAAATGCCATGTACCAAATTTGGTGATGATCGGTAAAGTCGTTCGGATTTTACACCATTTTTCATTTTAAAAAAAATGTAGATTTTCGCTATAACTTCCGGAAAAGTTGAGAAAGTACGACAAAAATTTGTATCTAATCAAAATTAGATGTAACGGTGTTTGCAGAGGTGATTTATAGCTGTATAAAACACCTCTGCAAAAGAGACACAAGGTATAAAAAAAAAGATGCAAAGTAGAACCTTGCACATTGCTTCCTCATTATTTTTCGCTTTTTACAAAGCTTCCTCTATGAGGAAGCCAAAATTGAATAACATACTGCTTCCTCACAGAGGGAGCTTTGTAAAAAGCGAAAAATAATGAGGAAGCAATGTGCAAGGTTCTACTTTTTTTTTTTTACTTTTGAGAAATTTATGCAAAGATACTTATAATGGTGCGAAATATCAAGTGATGCTTAAATTGATGTACAGTCTACTAAACTCGTTCCAAAAGTCGTATTAATTAATGCATGGTATACTAAATACGCAATACGCATCGTGTTTTTAATGTGAGGCAAATTAAATTTTGCAACTTACTCGTTCACTGTTAAATATATGAGGCATTCCACACAAAGTGGGCCACCTCAATTTTGCGCGGTCTCAAAAAGTGTTCATACATTTTTTTAAAAGTTTTTTAGAGTCCCATGAAGACCTTTAAATTATTTCAGAATTTTAACACACATGGTTTGCCCGAAATTTAATACTGATTATTGTTACAATATCCTTTGTCACTTCGCTATATATATTCAAAACCACTGATTGTACAAAAAAATATGTTCGGACATAATATTTAAGTTTTCAAATATTCTTTTCAATTACATTTCTTTCATAGCAACCCAGAATTGTTCGGCAACTTTTTAATGAAATAACTAATAATTTTTTTTTTGCATGAGGTCGACCAATTTGATTTTTCTAAAAATTTTACAGAATTTCCGTTATTATGTTTACAGACTACAAAAACAATCGCGTCATGGCAAATCCATAACTTCTTAAGACAGCTTCTTAAAGTAGCTGCTTACGTATCACAGGATTCAGACTATCAATAGTTATTATCTAAACCCTGCAATACTTTTTTAATACATTTATTTCACGTTCGCATTTTTTTTCAATATTCCTCTTGTTTAATATAAGTTAACTTTAATCTTACCGCACGTACATTGAATTTAAAATTTTTTTCGTATATTAAATTGAATTTCTTACACGGGTTTAGTATAGAAACAATACATTAAATTACTATACAGTAAATGAGTTTCGCAAATATTTTTTTACAGTCTACTCATTATAAAAAATCCGATAAATATTGTCATTACACAAATGTGGATAAATAATCACGGCAATACTTCGCAACAATAATTGGGAAAGAATAACCTGGTTCTCATTAACCATTCCCCATTTTTTACACGAAAAAAAAAGAAGAATAATAAGGCGGAAATATTTGTTCTCAAATTCGGAGTAAAAGATGATGTTGCGAAATACAAAACGACAACTGTTTATTTTTATACATGCGACTACTTTTTTATAATTGCCGTAATTATGAGATTGTTGTATGTGCTAAAAATAAGTGGCTATCACTTTACAGTTGTCGGGACTTGCTGTTGTTGTTGCATGTTATATTAAATGAAAGCCTCATGCTTACCTTGCGTCTTGATTATTACAAATATTTTCTCGTGGAGGTGATGTGCAGGTCCACTGGTATTTGTGTGCAGTCTTGATATGGTACAACATCGATGCTCGAGTATTTTTAATGTTGTACCGAGTTAAACAATAGTTGCACGCGGCTTCTCCATTGTCGAGTTTACGGAAATGTTTCGACACTTTACTTGGAGCCATTATGCCGCGGAACACGAACTCCGTTTTGTAACGTTTAGTCAGCAACTGATTGTTCTGACGCTTTTCGAGATTTTGTAAATACATAATAGGTGGGGCAGGCGGAGGGGGCTGCTCGACTTATAAAGTGAGCAATGGGGAAAAGAAAGCCTAAAGATATAGAGCTATGTAAACATCGACGGCCTTGACGGCCTTGACGGCCTCGACGGCATCGACGGAATCGACGGCATCGACGGTCATTGTATCACCATCGATGTAATATAGCTATGTAGCGTAATACACTGAGAGAAAAAAAATTAAATACACCAAATCATTTATTTTAAATACATGTAATTGTCTGAAATAGCTTGGTATTTGACGTAACTATACGTATCGTTAAACCAATGATATATTGTGTTGAGTGAATTGCATAAAAAAGTCGAAATATTTGAGTCAAAAGAACCAGTACAATTGAAGCAAGAATATATCTTGTTGAGTCAAATAAATAAATGATCGTGTGTATTTAATATATATTTGAATCAATAAAACCATTTAGTTAATACAAATAAATCGAATATATGTTCAATTTGATGATCCATTTAATAGAAGCAATTGAATATTAAACAAGTTTTAATCAATATTGTCCACTATAATAAATATTGAATTAAATATTGTTTTAAATCAACGAGAAATGTAGTCGGCAAGATTGAAGGTATAATATGAATAAGTATTTTGTCTAACGTTTTTACAGGATAGTTTCATTGAATTAACACAATAACTAGTCAAAATATTAAATATTTGGTTGAGTCAATAAAATTTTGAATTCATTCAACAAAACAAGCAATCAAATATATTAATGGCTCAAATGAAAGCTTTATTTGAATATTATCAAATAAATGGTTTGTTTGAACATTTTCAAATAAATGGATTATTTGAAAGTTTAGTGTATCTAATTATACATTTCACTCAGTGTATGAGATGATATTCTTCTTTCACTGTACAAAGTAAAAATAAGGATGCAAAATAGAACTTTGCACATTGCTTCCTCATTAATTTTCATCTTTCGCAAAGCCACCTCTATGAGGAAGTTTATTTATTTTATTTTTGGCTTCCTCATAGAAGAAGCTTTATAAATATAAAAATTATTGACAAAGCAATGTGCAAAGTTCCACTTTGCATCCTTATTTTAAATACATTAAAAAATTTCAGATTTATAGAAATTTGAGTCATCAAGAAATAAAATTTGGTAATAAATTGTCGAAAAGAGAAAGAAAAATGAATTCAAAATCACGCGAAATCCGAACCACTTTACCGATCGTCACCAAATTTTGTACGTTTTATCGAAACCAAAGGTCCCACTTCACGCATCACTTTGTTTAATTTTAATACGAAGTTTCAACCCGATAGCTAAAACTTCGTTCGAGCTAGAACGTTTACGTGCTTTTTTTTAATTTTTAAATTCTTATTAAAATAAAATGAAATAAAAATTCATACCAATTGAAGATTAGCCAGGACTGTACATGTTGTTTAAATTTGAGCTGATTCGGTCGAATAGTTTACAAGTTACAGTTATATAAATTTTTGGCCTCTCATCGCACATACACACATGTAAGTTCCATGCACGTTGCATGTAAGTTACGTACAACTTACATGTAAGTTACATGCACGTTGCATGTAAGTTACATACAACTTACATGTAAGTAACATGCAAGTTACATGTGAGTTACATGAAAATTACATGACAGTTACATGCAAGTTACATGTAACTTTCAGTTTCATTGCTGTTATACTGTTGTAAGCGTATGTACTAGGCGTAGAACTCTAATAAGTTTTATTAAATCTTTTATTTTTATATTTATTTGTTATTTTGAAAATATTTTTATATATTTAATATTATTCATTTTTATATTTATGTTTTAAGTTTTATTTTTGGCCGGCTGAGCCGTGGCTAATGTTTGGCCGTCTTAGCCGTGGCTAATTTTTAGCCGGCTTAGCCGCGGCTAACTTTTGGCCGGCTTAGCCGGTTAAGCCGGTTTAGCCGGCTAAACTAATGTATCATTAGCCGGCTTAGCCAGTCAAGCCGGCTTAGCCGGCCAAACCGTACAGCCCTACTGTGCAGTAAAGTGCAAAAGCAATTTTTGAGCAACGCTGGCAAGTGCAAAAACAATTGCAAGGGAAGCAGCCAATTGCTTTCGCACTTGACTGCGTAGCTCAATACTTGCCTTTGCACTTGACTGCGTAGTCCAACACTTGCCTACACACTTGACTGCGTAGCCCAGTAAGGGCCTTTACACTTTACTGTGTAGCCCAACAATTGCCTTCGCACTTGACTGCGTAGCCCAGTAAGGGCCTTTACACTTTACTGCGTAGCCCAACAATTGCCTTCGCACTTGACTGCGTAGCTCAATAATAGCCTTTACACTTGGATTTGTAGGCCAATAATTGCTTTCACACTTGACTTTTTTTAGCAAACTATTGCTCGGTTGACAAAAATGATGTTATGTTTTTACTTTTGTATTCAAATTTTTCATCAAACACTTTATATGAGGGATTTTTTGTGTCTGTTAAGTCACTTTTATTCTAAACTATTCAGCCATTTCCGACAAGTCGTTAAACGTTACTACTATTCTAAAGAATTGCCTCTAAATTCGAAAAGATGTTTTTTTTTATTGGGAGCAACATTTTCTCAAACAGTTTAAGTTTAGTAATTTAAATAAAGAATAATGCTGAGTATAATAACGGAATTAATTTATTGTCTCATGTACTTTTTTATGTAATATTAAATATTAATTATATATTAAAATTGCACATTGATTATATTCATTATTTGTAGCGAAATGCCTTTACATGCTGTAGAATTGTAAAATTGAAGATCTTAGCGGGAAAAAACAATATTTTTATAATTGTAATAAAAGGATCAACTTTATTTACTTGAGAAACTTCACTTCAATGGTGGAACGCATAGCCACCTACGTTTCAACATTCATCAGTGGTCGCATTAATTAATTAATTAATTACGTTATTGATTATTGATGTTGATTCAGTAAGTAATTAGTTAAATCTTCATTTCTACTCTTTTAATACAGAAATATTAAGAGTATATACAAAAATTAAGGTTGCGCGGCTCTAATACCTAAGCAATAAAAATATCGATATCAGATATTGCATGAAATTAACTTCATTCAATTAATGATTTTTTTGTTGTCCGGTTCCCACAATCGCAATTTTTTATGTTGAAAAAAATCAACTTTTATATGCTCAACTCAACAATGGGGTTGAACTGACGGCACTTGCTTCCTATACGGTTACGATAAACTTTTTAACTCCCGACTGCCCCTCTGGTTAAAAAATGATCAGCTGATTTGAGGGATTTCTTTGTCGCCAATGTTCTCGAATACGGCAAAAAGTTACTTGTCTTTTTTCATAAATTTCAGTGTCAACTTGTTGATTCACCTACATAAATGCATTTTGCAAATAGCATGTTTGAATATATCGAAATATCACAAGATGGCCGCCATTGATGCATATTCTGTAACTCAATTCATAGCGCATATACCTGAGTGTTTGAATTACCTTGAAATTAAATTTAAAAAGGATGAAATAAAAATAATTTCATGAAAATGAAAAAACACCTGACTGAAAAAGGACGTTAATTAATGAACGATTTCGTTAAACAAAAAATTATGAAATAAGTAAATAACCATCTGCATCTTCGCACAGTCGGTAGATTTTCACACCTAATGACGAAAAAATCTCTAGACTATGATACGTGAATGGTTCTTTAATTATTTCATAATTTTCTGTTTACCCAATTTGTTCATTAATTGTCCTTCTTTGTCAGTCGGGAGTTTTTCAAACTTTTAAATAGATATAGTTTTCCGTAAGAGCATGTTGCATATACCAACCAATACGTTCTGAGTAAAAAACAAATGGGTTCTCAAAACACTTACGTCAATGACATGCTGAAGCTCACTCGTACCACAGATAGCACTCGCCTTCGGCTCGTGCTGCTATAATACTCGTGGGGCTCGTGTGATCAACTCCCCAACCTGCGTATAATGGTCGCTTTCTCGCCCTTGTATCTTTAAGTACTATTATGCCACTAGTGCGAGAAGTGCCTACTTCACGCACGCTGTGGTATAAATTAATTTTTGTAACGCATGCGTGAGAAGTGCTAGTTCTCGTGCGTGCCACGCGTGGCGTAAGTGGCGCTTTACGGCCATCGATGTTATTTTACTTCTCGCACGCACTTCTTGCAGGTGCGCGACATTACACTCGGTAACACTTCTCATACACTTGTTACAAAAAGTATTATGCCATACAGAGCGAGAGAGCGATCATCATACGACGGTTGATCGCCGCACTCGTACCACAGACAGCACTCGCCTTCGACTCGTGCTGCTGTGATACTCGTGGGGCTCATGCGATCAACTTCCCAACCTGCGTATAATGATCGCTTTCTCGCCCTTGTGCCACAAAGTACTATTATTTTTAAATGTCTTTTGTCGTTGAGCGACTTTTTAATGAGATTTTTTTTAAATTTCATCTATAAATTAGGAATGAAATAACACGATGATATAAGAGACAAAAGATTACAAAAATTGAAAAGAATACATTATTTTGGAAATTTCCAAAATTATTGAACGACCTCCAAATAATTTGTTACACGCTAAATTTCTTGCGAAACTTGTTTTTTCAATGGAAACAACAATTTTATTGTGTGAGACAAAAAAATTGAAAATACAGTCGCAATTTGGGCCACGCTATTGCACATAGCTGCTGTCAATTTGTCACAAATCAATTGGATACGTTTTTATGGGTTTATAACTTTTGGAGTTTTATTTGTTCCACATTACACATATATGAAGTTAAAGTAGTTCCTCGAGAAGGGTTTTCCTTTTAACAGAGAGCTCGTGGACGGCTTTTTTCGGAGCTTCGGGTTTGTAGGGTGAAAAGGTAATCTGTGAGGGTGTGCGTTCTATTTCTCGTTCGAGGCGAGAGTAAAGCTCTTCAAACTCTTCCTCGTCATGCAGAGGGGACGCCCAGGTATATAATTCCTGGTTTGGTGTATTGTTTGGTAGAGTGAGTGTAGGTTGAAGATTTGTATGGGTGAGAATGTTGCCTGGGTTTTGTAGTGTGTGGTTTTGAATGATTGGGGTGATTTGTGTGGTTATGGAGTCATTGGTCGGGTATTTGTTTGATCGTGGAGGTCGGGGTGGAAGGTCAATTTTTTGTAGGACCCATTCTCGGTGTTGGAATTCCGGAGCAATACTTGGACGAAAAGGAACGGCTGGTGGTTCTATTTTCCCCTGTCTGGGATCAGGACGGTTGTGACGGGCGATCAGGACCTCCTGTCCGGGAAGACGGGATTGGGCTCGTCGTTGGAGTCGTCGGAGATAGGCAAGGTTTCTGTATTTTGGCATCTAGGGAAGAGGTTGTGATTAGTATTTCACATTGCGGTAGAAGATTAGAGGGGGGCAGGAAACTAATGCGTGTATGTGGCAGTAAAACACTGAATGAGGTTAATGAATTTTATTAATTTATATCCACGTTACAGTAGAATATAACGTGAGTAGTCCGCCTCTCGGTAGGTTAGGAATGTCGTATCCACGTTTCAGTAGAGTACGATTTATTTATGACAATTAATAAATTGAATTGAATTATTAACATCACTTTTTAATTAATTTAACAAGAATGAGTTTAATGTTTTTTTTTATTAATTTATATCCACGTTACAGTAGAATATAAAGTAAGTAGTCCACCTCTCGGTAGGTTAGGAATTTTGTATCCACGTTTCAGTAGAGCACGATTTATTGAATTTAAATTAAACCACAATTTTCTAACTTAATAGAAGACGTTACGTCTTATATGGTAAGAATCTCTCCTCAGAAATATCTTGGGTGGTTAATCACTTCGCAGTAGTATAGCCGTCAAAAATGTACCTTGGACTCGTTATGGAATCGTCGGTGTGATTCTGAATAAAACGGATTTATTCCTGCCTTATATGCACAGCCAGGTCTCCATTCTCTTGCGAGAAAACCGCATCGTCGTGGCCATCTGTCGGCCGAGCGGGAACTACGGGAGCTTTCGCGCGCTCAGGCGCGGATCGCCAACTCGGGGGGCCCGGGTCGTTATTCGAATTTCTTTCAATTTAGGACGGGGTTTTGGAATTCGCGTGTTATGACTATGAAACATAGCCGTAACATTTAGTATAAGTGTATTTTTTCGTGTGAGTGTTGTGTTCGTGTATTTATAGGAGAGTTTATTAACCGGAAATTATGTATGGTAAGTATTTTTACGTTATTTGTTTTTTATGTATTTTTTCGGGTTTTATGTATTTCTTTTTTAATGTATTTTTCTTTCTTTCTTTTTTCAGGTACATGTCATTGCAGTGGGTGATCTTCAGTCTTCTTGGTAAGTTGAGTTTTATGTTTAATTAGGTAATTGTAACTTTTATTATTATATGTTTTTCTTTTATAGGTAGAAAACAAAACTGTAAGCCAGGAGGCAAACAGTTGGTCAACATGCGGACAACAAGTCCCCCCCCCCCGGCTGAAGTTTTTTTTTTTTATGATTTGTGGGAACGGAGATGATATCTCGGTTTCCCAGTTGGATTCTTCTTTGGTGCTTCGTCAGGAGGACCTGGATTTTTCCGCGGTCTTCCTCTCCGGCGCTTTCTGATCGTGGGTATTGTTTCTGGAGTCGGTTCTCCAGGTATCTGTGAGGTCTCGGTTTGTTTCTCCATCTCCGGCATTTGTGGGTAGCCCAGCATTGGTTCCACCGTCCCTTCGGTATGAGGGATGTTTTCAGGTTCCATCAGCTTTTCAAGTGGCTGTTCAGGGTAGTTTCGGTCCAGCAATGGATCCGATGGGAATCCTCTAGGGTTTGAGGTTCTCATGGCTTGTGAGGAACTGGTCGCTGTAGGGTTTGGCCGTTCGCTCGTATTTTTAGATGCCACGGGTTTTAATTGGTTCCCATGGTACTTGATCAACGTCCCATTTCTCTTGATGATATAGATCTCTCCTCCTAAGTGGCTCTCGACAGGGTATGGCCCTTCCCAGGTAGGGGTAAAGCCAGCGTTGATTCCCTGGGTAGCGTTAGACAAGTAGTGAGTCTTCACATCGACGAGGTCTCCTGTTTTAAACCTGGTAGCGGTTAAGGGTTGGGTAGCGTATTCACTTGGTGTGGACCCAGTCGCAGCATTGCGACGACTTCGGAGGCTGAATAGTACGTTATTCAGATGAAGATCCCATTGGTGGTGCTCCCGGTCCTGGAGGTGTAGGCGGAGACCTTTCTTTATTTCTTGGTTTCTTCGCTCCGTTGGGTTTGCTCTGGGATGATAAATGGGGGTTGTCGAATACTGAGTTTGCCATCGGTCACAGGCATCCGCCCATTTCTTGCTGATGAACTGGGGCCCGTTGTCCGAAAGTATGGCTCTGGGGTATCCCCATCTAGAGAAAACTTATTTTTCGGTGATTTTGATAATCACAGTAGCGTCAGAGGAGTTTAGGGGAAAGGCTTCGACCCATCTTGAGAATAAATCCGTAATGACGAGGATGAATTTCTTGCCCCGTCCAGTTCGTGGATATGGTCCCATTAGGTCGATCGCTACTGTTTCCCATGGTTCGTAGGGTTGGTGAGGTTTCAATTGGTCAATGTGACGTGGTCTTATGGCTTTAGTGCAAGCGCATAGACGACATTGTTGGATATATTCTCTGACATCTTTTCGTAAGTGTTCCCAGGTGAACCGTTGCTGTATAGCACGTAGGGTTTCGTCCATTCCTGGGTGTCCAGCCAGTGTAGAATTATGATATTCGTGCAGTACAAGTTGGCGGCACTCTTCTGGCACGATGAGTTTCCAATTTTCTTGGAGCTTTTTATATACCGCTCCATCGATGATACGATATGGAGAGTCTGGGTCATCAGTTTCTACCGATTTGGCCCCAATACTATTAATAGAGGGATCCATTTGTTGAGCCTCCATAATTTGCTCGACCAAATTGTTTTGACAGATCGCGAAGACTTCTGGAGTTGAAATTTCCGTCTGTTTAATGTTTTCAGGCTTTGCCGGGAAGATTTGTACTTCTTCCGTACTTGGTACCGCTTCTGAACTTGGGTTTTCGGATAGTGTACTAGCAAGACCATTGTCTCGTTTTGACACTTGCTCCACTGTGAAGGTGAATTCCTCAAGTAGTAGGGTCCATCTGCTAAGTTTGTCCTTTTCATCTTTGAGGCGATACAGCCAGGTGAGCGCCTACCTTTCAGTCCGTAATACGAAAGGCTTCTCTTCCAGATAATGCTTGTATCGTTTTACTGCCCAGGTTATGGCTAGGCATTCTCGCTCATTTTTACAGTAACGGGCTTGAGTTTCATTAAACTTTGCACTTGCGTAACTGATTACCCTCCGTTCGTTATTCTCATCAATTTGGTATAAGACAGCCCCCATACCGAGTGGGCTAGTGTCTGTCTGTAGAATATAGGTGAGTTCAGGATTTGGTCGACTGAGGTGTAGTGGTTGTTGAACCTGTAATTTTACCCCGTCGAAGGCCCTTTGGGCCGCCTCGGTCCACTGAAATTTCTTTTTCCCAGCGAGTAAGTCCGTTAGAGGAGCAGTGATGGTGGCGAAATAGGGTAAGTATTCGCGTAACCAATTGCATGTTCCTATGAACTTTTGCAGGTGCTTCCGGGTTTTAGGAGGAGGAATGCTGAGAATCCCTTGGATGTGTTTATCCTTTGTTTCATTTCCATGATCCGTGACACGATGTCCAAGGTAATCAAGATGAGTTTTGCCGAAATTGCATTTTTCTAGGGAACACGTTAATCCGTGTATAGCAAGTCTTTCCAGTACCAAACTGATATGCCTGAGGTGCTCTTTCCAGGTGCTAGAGTAAATAATGATGTCATCTAGGTAGGCGATACAGAAATCGTTGAGTATTCCCACAAGTACTTCTTGGCTAATGAATTTCTGAAAGGTATTCGGGGCATTTTTTAAACCGAATGGCATTACGCGAAACTGAAATGTTCCTCCATCAGGGGTTGAGAAAGCAGTGTATTTTTTGCTTTCTGGACTCATCGGAATTTGCCAGTACCCACTCTTTAGGTCGAGTGTCGAGAATATTCGAGTCGTTCCTAGTTCCTTCAGAACGTCGCGGATACGCGGTATTGGTTGTGCAGTATCTTCCGTGATAGCGTTGAGGCGTTGATAGTTCACGCAGAAACGTGGTCGTCCATCCTTTTTCTCCACTATGACAATAGGTGAACTGTATGGAGGTGACGTTGGTTCGATGATTCCATCCGTCAGCATATTCCGTATTTCTTCACGGATAATCTCCTTTTTAGTTTTAGAGTAGTTATAGGGAGCAAGCCGGAAGGGTGTGTCTGTGGTCAGTTGGATCACGTGACGGGTTGCCTGCGTTTGCTTCAATCGTCCTTCGCAATTGAAGACCTGTCGGAAACGTTGTATGACGACGTTGAAAGTTCCCAAAAAATTTGTCGGGAATTCCTGCTGAACGCCGTTCAAGTCGACCGAAGGGTAATCTGGGGAAGGTATAGGTGCATCCAATAATCGCACGGAGAATCGATTTCCAGAGCCCATGTAGAGAATACCATGTTCGCAGTCAAGGATGGATTTTTGTGAGATCATCCATGGATATCCGAGTATCAATGGTTCTCGGGAGGTGGGTGCTACCCAGGCTATAACGTCCATATTGTAGCCCTGTATAGCTATGGTAATTTTAGTTTTACCTTCTAATGGCATTTGAGCATTACGTCCGGCGAGATTTGCCTGGGACTGAATAGGCTCTATTAGGTGTCCCCGTGGTAGGTATTTTGGTTGAATAAAACAATCTGTTGAGAAGCAATCGAGTGCTGCCCACACTTCCGTTCCGTCGATTGTGACGAGGACATGTGGCAACTTCCGACTTCCGGTGATAGTTTCAGTTAATCCTACTGTTGGTTGGCTGCTGGAGCGGGGTCCTCCAGTGGCCTTCTCCAGTTTTCCTGGTTCTTAGATCTATCCGCTATCCTTTGAGCCAGTACTGGACAATCCTTGTGCATATGTCGCTCTGGACAATGTCAACATTTTGGTGGGTATTGACCATCGGTCGTGGTTGGTTTAGTAGCGGATTTGGGCTCCTGTTTAGTCTCTTCACGGCGTGATCTGACATTGGGTGCCTGATCCACGAGATCGTGCTCTGCCTCGATAGCTCGAGTCATTAGAGCGGAGATTGTTTGAGGATTTGATGGTCTGATTGCCATACGTAATGTAGGTCGAAGAAGTTCCAATAAAGTGGCGACCTGGTCCACTTCCGCATCTTGACCACACAGCCTTTGGTATAGAAGATACTTTTGTTGTAAAAAGATGCCGGTGTTCTCCCGATCACCCTGTTTTCGTGAGTAGAGTTGGGCAGTGAGTCTAGAGATTACCGCTTCACTGTCATATCGTCCTAGGATGAGTTCTTGGTACTTATCCCAAGTAAATTCGAGAGGTTGGTAGCAGCTCCACCATCTTTCGGCATCTCCTCTGAGTCCAGCTGCCGCAGTCTTGGTACGATCTGACGCTGGGATATGTAAGTGCTGGAAATACTCCAGATATTTTTGTAAGAACTTCTTGGGATCCTCATGGTCCGCTCCACTGTACATAGGTAGAGGCATTCGCGGGATGCTGTTGAGAGCTTGCAAGAGAGCTCCGAGGTTAGCGAATGCATCAGGAGCATTGACAGGTGGTGGATTCCTTGGTTCTCCAGGTGGAGGTATCTGATCAGCGTGATGATCTGGCGGATTCATGACTTCTTGACCCGCAGGTAGGATCTCCAGTAGTTCTTGATTAGGTACTTCCGGTATGACCTCGGGTGTATCCGGATTAGGTTCTTCCGGTATGACCTCGGGTATATCCGGATTAGGTACTTCCGGTATGACCTCGCGTATTTCCGGATTTCGTTCTTCGTTAAGATGTTTTCTTGGGGGTACGTTGGGCGCCACTGGGTTTCTTGCCACTCCCAGAAGTGGATATTCAGGCTGGTCACCTCGCAAACGTGCTGAGGTACGTGGAGGAGTTCGCTCGACGGGCATCAGTCTTGAGAAAAGTTTTGAGATTTGGGATCCAATATAGAGGATCCTAGGCCCCACGTTGGGCGCCAATTGTCACAAATCAATTGGACACGTTTTTATGGGTTTATAACTTTTGGAGTTTTATTTGTTCCACATTACACATATATGAAGTTAAAATAGTTCCTCGAGAAGGGTTTTCCTTTTAACAGAGAGCTCGTGGACGGCTTTTTTCGGAGCTTCGGGGTTGTAGGGTGAAAAGGTAATCTGTGAGGGTGTGCGTTCTATTTCTCGTTCGAAACGAGAGTAAAGCTCTTCAAACTCTTCCTCGTCATGCAGAGGGGACGCCCAGGTATATAATTCCTGGTTTGGTGTATTGTTTGGTAGAGTGAGTGTAGGTTGAAGATTTGTGTGGGTGAGAATGTTGTCTGGGTTTTGTAGTGTGTGGTTTTGAATGATTGGGGTGATTTGTGTGGTTATGGAGTGATTGGTCGGGTATTTGTTTGATCGTGGAGGTCGGGGTGGAAGGTCAATTTTTTGTAGGACCCATTCTCGGTGTTGGAATTCCGGAGCAATACTTGGACGAAAAGGAACGGCTGGTGGTCCTATTTTCCCCTGTCTGGGATCAAGACGGTTGTGACGGGCGATCAGGACCTCCTGTCCGGGAAGACGGGATTGGGCTCGTCGTTGGAGTCGTCGGAGATAGGCAAGGTTTCTGTATTTTGGCATCTAGGGAAGAGGTTGTGATTAGTATTCCACATTGCGGTAGAAGATTAGAGGGGAGCAGGAAACTAATGCGTGTATGTGGCAGTAAAACACTGAATGAGGTTAATGAATTTTATCAAGAGTCGCGGTAGCGACTCGACGCCAATTTAAAAAAAGATGCAAAGTAGAACCGTGCACATTGCTTCCTCATTATTTTTCGCTTTTTACAAAGCTCCCTCTGTGAGGAAGCAGTATGTTATTCAATTTTGGCTTCCTCATAGAGGAAGCTTTGTAAACAGCGAAAAATAATGAGGAAGCAATGTGCAAGGTTCTACTTTGCATCTTTTTTTTTTATACCTTGTGTCTCTTTTGCAGAGGTGTTTTATACAGCTATAAATCACCTCTGCAAACACCGTTACATCTAATTTTGATTAGATACAAATTTTTGTCGTACTTTCTCAACTTTTCCGGAAGTTATAGCGAAAATCTACATTTTTTTTTAAATGAAAAATGGTGTAAAATCCGAACGACTTTACCGATCATCACCAAATTTGGTACATGGCATTTCTGAATGTTATTTTTCGTCTGTACAAAATTACTGTTCATTTGTTGAAATTCGACGTAATTTAGATCAAAATCTATTTTTTTCGAAAAATTCAAAATTCTATAAAATCCGAACCGCTTTACCGATTTCGTCGAAATTCAATACCATACAACATTGAACGTATCTTCAGTTATGAAGAACTATTTAGCCAAATCGGCGAACTTTTACGAAAGTTAGAGCGACCACGCCCTTTTTTCAACAAATTAAAATCAACATAAAATCTTAATGATTTCACATATTTTGGCAAAAATCACAACATTCAAAGAGGGGCAGCTACTCTACTTACGTTCCAAATTTGAGCCGGATCGCTCAAACGGTTACCGAGTGAGAGGAGATTGAATTTTCGAAGCCCAGCACACACACACACACACACACACACACACACACACACACTCACACACACACACACACACACACACACATACATTGTGAAAGTATTTTCCTTGGACGCCGCTGTCCTCACACATAATCCTTTCCCTCGACCAGTTGAAAATAAGGTTTAAAACCCTGGGCGCCATTCACGCACTGACGCGTGACCCGATCGGAAAAGATGCAATTTATAGGAAAGGGGTTGCCACGGCTAGACAAGCAGCCTTGGGGAACGGTAGAGGGGCGGTCCGTAAAAATCACGCCCTGCTCAAAAATAAAAATGACTCCAATCTTACGTTTCCCAAAATGAGACACAGCGCTCACACTTTATTCCTAAAATAATACACTCGCTGCTCTCGACTATCTATCACACACAATTTCACTCCTCGTCACCCTTTTCCCTACTAAAATTCTCCACGGCTACTCAGTTCACCGCTTTGAATTTATCCTATGACGATTGACAATAAAAAAAACGAAATAAAACACGATCCTCGCTACTCACACACTAGCCCACGCAAACGAGTCAACGTCGGAGGAGGAAACGGTACCCCAAGGTCACCCCAAGGACGCAGGTTCGCTCCCCGACCAACGGAAACTCGCGACCCTCGGATCTCTTTCCGCCATTTCCCAATCTCTCACTCCTAATTTGGCTCAATCTATTCCTACCAAAATTACCGCACACACACACTACAAAAGAAAACCACCCACTCTCAAATAAACGCGCCGAGATCCTCGAGTCTACCATGCAAACAACACACACTGTAACGCACAATGGACGATCGCGGGCTACAACACCGAGGCGACCACGGGAAACTATTATATTTTCCAGACAGATCCCTAACCCGAAATAACGCTTATCTCGACCCTAAAATTTATCGAACTACTGATTCTAAAAATTGAACACTCCGATTGAATACGCGATGCGAAAATCTCACCCACTTGTGTCGGTACCGCAGTAGCCACGAAATCGTCTGCCGCCGTTACGTCCTCACTCGAGCACTCGCCGCACGAAAGTCCTCGAGCGACGTTTTCTTCGCGCTCTCCTGTCTCTCTCTTCCCCACCCTTTCGTCTAGTTGCCGAATCTGCGAATTTTGACTCGACGAATCGAAGGGCTTCGGGACGTTGCCTCGTAGTCTATCGGTACCGCGCGAATGCAAATTTCGGGTTCCCAGCGCAATTATATTCTCTCGTACGGGGCCAAACAAGACGTCTAACGGACGACATGTCGTAACGAGAAAATACAATAAATCGATTCCCTTCCTTTGCCAGAAATAATCGCGGTCCTATACATCGGGAATATTTTTCCCATGCGCTTAGATCGAGGCTGCCAGTGCCTCGGTAATCTATAGCGCGCGAGCGAGGGGTACTCGAGCTACCGGCCGGAGTATAGAGTCTCCTAGATATGATACGCTCAGCTGTAGTTCCCAACTCGAGCGTTCTTGGACGTAGCGAAGAGTCTAGCGGCTACACAGCTGATCGGCGCTCTCTCTCTCTTTCCTCTTGAAACGTACTTCTGTCCTTTTCGGTACCGCCGGACGGCTTGGCATCCTGCGGCCTTCCTTATTGGATCCTATACGTCGTAGTTGTATCCGATGCTCATAAAAAAATATATTTAAAAAAAAATAGGGAATTAGGAATATTTTTAAAAACCTACAACGAGCCCTATGGAGTCGCCTGGTGTTCGGGTGTCGAGCGAGGACGCCCGAGACGAGTAAAATTCGACGTGTTTAGTTTTTGAGACGCGGCTAAAATTGCCACGTCACAACATATATACGGACATTTTTTCTAAACCACTTTTCTCGACGTTTTAGGTGATTCTAAGCATACTGACATGAAAATCTCGAAAAAAAAAATTTCATGAAAACAAAGCTTCCTCTATGAGGAAGCAAAAGAAATTAATGTTGCCTTCACACTACGATTTGTCTGTCTGACTGGACGGGCTGTTACTCCTGGCGCGACGGTCGCTACTGCTACTCTATTTATTCCGAAGGCGGCCACTCACCGGCCGTTTTCAAATTATAACTCGAATTATATTTGACCACACGTCGAGAACGAAAGATGTGTCAGGTTCAATATTTTTTATTTTTTTTTCTCTTTCAAATGAGACCTGCGGCAAGGAAATCTGTTTCTTTAATGCTGATATCTGGCATCTTAGTAATTCTCGCCGAGCGACTTTATGTTCCTCCCGTACGGCCGCACTCACACAACTTTAAATGTCCCAACCTATATTTGCCGACGTATTATCTCTGACCACATGTCGCGAACGAAAAGTGTATCATGATCAATATTTTCTATTTTTTTTTTCTTTCGAATGAGACCTGTCACAAGAAAATCGGTTCATTTATCGCTGATATCTGGTCTTTTCAAAGTTTTTCGTGTTTAACGCACTCACACAATCTCGATTCACGTATTCACGTACATACATTATATAGAAGCGCCGCGCGCAGGCGCGAGTGGCGACTCGCGAGTAACCTGTGTGTGACGTCACATAGTCGCCAGCTGTTCAGTCAGTCAGCGCGTGTTGCACAGCCGACAGCATCAAGAGTCGCGGTAGCGACTCGACGCGAAATGAACATTTATAATTCGCGTATTTTTATACTTTAAATCAGTGTTTAATAATTTAAATTTAAATCAGTGCGTAATATTTTAAATCAGTGCTTGATACTTTAAATCAGTGCTTAAATAAAATAATTTTTTTATAAATGAGTGTGTGATAAATGAGTGTTGACAACAATCGCAGTGCGTTCTCGACCCCAGTGCTTCATCGTTCATGGGATTATTTTTCATCATAAAGTGTGATCTTCGTTTTCATCAGTGTCTGACTGCTGTCTACGTTTACAGTCGAGTATCGTTTCAGTCAGTGTCTGCCGTGACTAACCTCATTTCAGTAAGTATCTGTCGTGATTAACCTTCTTTTAATCAGTGTCTGCATAGATTTTCGGTCGTTCATTAACAAAAGTTGTTCGGATTTGTAGTTGATTGAAATATTAACAAGCGACAAGAGCTGTTTGGCTTTGTAGCTGTCAGTAGGGTTTCGACAGATCCTACGCTGACTAGAGCAATTTGGCTTCGTAGATGTCGACATAGAAAAAAAGTATTAAAAATTAAAAACAATTAGAATTATTGAACTATTAAGGGGAGGGAGACAGATAAAAAAAAAGATTTTGGAAATTCAATATCATCCAAATCCTATTATATATGAAAATGCCCAACGCACTGTATTGTTGGTACTCGATGAAAGGATTTTTTACTGTCGACTGACTTGCATATGCTTTTCAATATTATCTTAAGCAAAGTTCTTAGGTTTTCCATTCTGCGCATGTTTCAGATCAAGCTACTATGCAGATTGGAATGATTGACATAATTTTATTCTTCATGAAAAGGTACACCGGCTAAATGGAGCAAATGTTAATAACACGTAATATTTTTTTTATGAAAATGCCCAACGCACTGTATTGTTGGTACTTGATGATATGAAAATGCCCAATGCACTATATTGTTGGTACTCGATGAAAGGATTTTTTACTGTCGTCTGACTTGCATATGGGGGATTCCACGGGACTTTCGCCACCCCCAAAAAAAAAAAAAAAATCTCAAATTTCATCTAAAAATCAGGTTCAGCGGTGTCTATTGATGGACCAAATTTCAAAATTCTAAAAAAATAGTTGACTGGAATATGCAATTTTTTTTTGTTTTTTATCGTTTTTCATTTAATCTGTAATATCTCAGAAACTATTGATCGTATCGAAATCATTAAAAGACGAAAATGTGCATTTTTTTAATGGCCAACAAGAAAAAAATATATTCAAAATTAATTGCTTAATTTCAGGTCACATTTTATGGAAGAAACAACAAAATTATTTTTTTTTTATGGTTGGACTTCAGATTTTTTCATCGGACAAATTGTCTCGGAATCTTTAAGTGATCGCCGAATTTTGAGTATTTTTTTTCATGGGATGGCCCAATGCTGTGACGTTACAGCAATTTGAATGTTTTTAATATATTTAAAAAAATCCATATTCAAAATTAAAATTAATTAAAATGGTTGGACTTCAGATTTTTTCATCGGACAAATTGCCTCGAAATCTTTGAGTGATCGCCGAATTTTTTTTTTTTTTCATGGGATGGCTTAATTCTGGGATGTTACAGCAATATGCATTTTCTCAAATACATTTTAAAAATTCAAATTGCTGTAAGATCCACAGCATTGGGCCATCCCATGAGAAAAAAATACTCAAAATTCGGCGATCACTCAAAGATTTCGAGGCAATTTGTCCGATGGAAAAATCCGAAGTCCAACCATTTTAATTAATTTTAATTTTGACTATGGATTTTTTTATATATTAAAAACATTCAAATTGCTGTAACGTCACAGCATTGGGTCATGCCATGAAAAAAAAAAATACTCAAAATTCGGCGATCACTCAAAGATTCCGAGGCAATTTGTCCGATGAAAAAAATCTGCAGTCCAACCATTTTAATTAATTTTAATTTTGAATATGGATTTTTTTTAGATATTAAAAACATTCAAATTGCTGTAACGTCACAGCATTTGGCCATCCCATGAAAAAAAAAAACTCAAAATTCGGCGATCACTCAAAGATTCCGAGGCAATTTGTCCGATGAAAAAATCTGAAGTCCAACCATAAAAAAATAATAATTTTGTTGTTTTTTCCATAAAATGTGACCTGAAATTGAACAATTAATTTTGAATATATTTTTTTTCTTGTTGGCAATAAAAAAATGCACATATTCGTCTTTTAATGATTTCGATACGATCAATAGTTTCTTAGATATTACAGATTAAATGAAAAATGATAAAAAACGGAAAAATTTGCATATCCGGTCAAATATTTTTTTAGAATTTTGAAATTTGGTCCATCAATAGACACCATTGAATCTGATTTTTAGAAAAAATTTGAGATTTTTTTTTTTCGGGGTGGCGAAAGTCCTGTGGAATCCCCCATATGCTTTTCAATATTATCTTAAGCAAAGTTCTTATGTTTTCCATTCTGCGCATGATTCAGATCAGAGTTGGAAATAATGCATTATTTTCTTAATGCATTATCGTTTTTTTTTACCCATTACTTTAAAAATGCATAATGGAATTCAGAACCATTACCCATTACTTTATTAATGAATAATGGAACTCATATCCGTTACCCATTATTTTTTTATGAGTAATGTAACTCATACCCGTTACCGATTACTTTTTTAATGAGTAATGGAACTCATATCCGTTGCCCATTACTTTTTTAATGAGTAATGGAACTCACATCCATCACCCATTACTTTTTTAATGAGTAATGGAACTCACATTCATTACCCATTACTTTTTTAATGAGTAATGGAACTCATATCCATCACCCATTACTTTTTTAATGATTAATGGAACTCACATCCATCACCCATTACTTTTTTAATGAGTAATGGGTAATGAATGTGGTAATGGATATATGATAGTCCCATTACTTTAGAAAAATTTGCTTAATAAATAAATATATAAATAAATAAATCGGAAAATCGTTCAAAAAGTTAATAAATAAGTAGATGAATAGCAAAATCGTTCGAAAAATTGAAAAATAAATGAATAAATATAATATCATTAGAAGTCTGCGGTTAAAACAGGTCGCGATAGACGAGCGATTTCTCAGAGACGAACTATCCGGATACCTGAAAATCTTAGCAATAGTCCTTTGCGACATGTTGCATTTCTAACTTTTGACTAACTTTTAACTAACTTCTAACTTTTGACTAACTTTTAACTAACTTCTAGCTTTTGACTAACTTCTGACTAACTTCTAACTTTTGACTAACTTCTAACCTTTGACTAATTTCGAACATTTGACTAACTTCTAACCTTTGACTAATTTCGAACATTTGACTAACTTCTAACCTTTGACTAATTTCGAACATTTGACTAACTTTTGACTAACTTGACTAACTTCTAACTTTTGACTAACTTCTAACTTTTGACTAACTTCTAACTTTTGACTAATTTCTAACTTTTGACTAACTTCTAACTTTTGACTAATTTCTAACATTTGACAAACTTTCAACTAACTTCTAACTTTTGACTAACTTCTAACTTTTGACTAATTTCTAACTTTTGACAAACTTCTAACTTTTGACTAATTTCTAACATTTGACTAATTTCTAACATTTGACTAACTTCTAACTTTTGACTAATTTCTAACATTTGACTAATTTCTAACATTTGACTAACTTCTAACTTTTGACTAATTTCTAACATTTGACTAACTTTCAACTAACTTCTAACTTTTGACCTTTGACTAACTTTTGTCTAACTACTAACTCCTTACTTTTGACAAACTGTTGACTAACTTTTAACTTTTTATTAATTTCTAACATTTGACTAACTTTCAACTAACTTCTAACTTTATACTAACTTCCAACTTTTGACTAACTTTAACTTTGACTAGTAATGGAGCAGAGGTCCATCACCCATTACTTTTTGCTTCCTCATAGAAGAAGCTTTTTCATGAAATTTTTTTTTCGAGATTTTCATATCAGTACACTCAGAATGGGCCAAAACGTCGAGAAAAGTGATTTAGAAAAAAATGTCTGTATGTATTGTGTGTGTGTGTGTGTGTCTATGTTACACGATCGAAAAATGTAAACCTTTATAACTCGGGTATGCATTGAGATATCAAGCTGAAATTTGGACAATAGATAGAGGGTTCAAGCCTCATCGTTCATACAGATTTTTGTTAAACTCCACTTCATCGTTAAATTATTACGCGTTTTTTAATTTTTTGAAAAATGTCTGATTACGCGATAACTCTTTCAATTTTCGAGATTTTGATCTTAAAATTGGTAGGAATGTGAGCTTTCATACGCCGGTGATCGCTATTGAATTTGGTTAAGATCGGTTGAACCATTAAAATTTTATGATGTTTTGAATTTTTCAACAAATTGACATTATCGCTCTATTGTAACTTTTGCAAAACTTCAGATAGCGAGCTCAAATTTTGTATATAAATGAAACAATATTCAGCCATTATATATGTATAATTTAGTGACGAACGGTATGAAATTTTTGATTTTATGGAATGTTGAATTATTTTTAAAAATATACATTATCACATTCACTTTCGGAAACGCTCTAATAATAACGAAATAGAAAAGCGAATCCACAACATGTATATTTATCTAATTAAAACAAGGATGCAAAGTAGAACCTTGCACATTGCTTCCTCATTATTTTTCGCGTTTTACAAAGCTTTCTCTATGAGGAAGCTAAAAATGGAATAACATACTTCCTCATAGAGTTAGCTTACTCATTAATAAAGTAATGGGTAATGGATGTGTGTTCCATTACTCATTAATAAAGTAATGGGTAGTGGATCCGAATTCCATTACTCATTAATAAAGTAATGGATAGTGGATTCGAATTCCATACTCCATCCATTCTTCATGAAAAGATACACCGGCTAAATAAAGCAAATGTTATTAAAAGGTGATATTTTTTCAGTGACACAATTATTAATAAACAAATGTTATGCTATTTTCTAAATCAGTGATGAACTTTGCTTTCAGAATGAAAAAAAATATAGTTTGCTCCATTTAGCCGGTGTATCTTTTCATGAAGAAGAAAATGAGATGTCAACCATTCCAATCTGCCTAGTAGTTTCATCTGAATCATGCGCAGAATGGAAAACCTAAGAACTTTGCTTAAGATAATATTGAAAAGCATATGCAAGTCAGACGACAGTCAAAAATCCTTTCATCGAGCACCAACAATATAGTGCATTGGGCATTTTTATATGCAATAGGATTTGGATGATATTGAATTTCCAAAATCAATTTCTTTTACCTGACTCCTTCCCCTTAAACTATAAACCATTGTTAAATTGGCAGGCTATTGGGAGAAACTATTGAACTACACTATTGAGATAAAAGTACACTATTAGAAGGAACTATTGCGTCTAGAACTATACAATAGTTTACAATTGAAGAACTACTGAATACGTGCAAAAAATTAGCTGAATAACTAGATTTTGGAGGAATGAAGTATAAGAAATTTCGATGAGTCAGATGTTTATGTTTTTTCTAGATGGATGGACGTGATTGTCAACGATTTAGACGGTGGTTTGATAATGGTACCAGATGGAGTGGCACTTTCTTTATTTTCGGAACCACTTTTCTCTCTGACCCAGGATGCCCTTTCGGTTGTACTACAACTGGAGCTCGCTTGTGCCAACTACGCATTTTTTCCATTTGCAATGAGAGCATTGCATCCGTCGATGTTGGATGATGGTATCATCCTAAGTCTGATATCATCAAGAGTTGCGGTAGCGACTCGACGCCAAGTTAAAAACGAAATTAATGTTGCTGTCACACGACGATTTCTCTGTCTGTATATATATAATGGAATGCCTCACCTCCGACGAGATTTCGAGTCTATGGAAATTTTGGTTTCATTGAATGTTTTGAGTTTGCAAAGTTAGACAAGAATTCTTGTAGAATTCTTATTTCTGCCTCTGTTCTTTGTAAACATGCAGGATACATTTAGTAGTGTCTACTTACCTTCATTTACTGTTCATTGTACATGAACTTTTTAATCAATACACAGATATAACTAAAACATGAGTTCTCATTATTTTTTTAAATTTCGTCTTGACTTTCAAAAAGAGAGCAAATAACACCAAAAATGTTTTCCCAAAACAAAAATGGTACGCCAAGTTAAAAAAATTGCTTTCAAAAAAATTGCTGACAAACAAAATTCCTTGCAAAAATATTAAACCAAATTCAATATATTAGCCAAGTTAAACTCGCTACAAAAAAAACTTGGCGTGCCAGGGACTAGCTCCCGTACATAGTCCATTAGCCAAAATAAACGCTCTACAAAAAAAACTTGGCGTCCCAGCGTCTAGCTCCCGTACATAGTCCATTGAAGTAAGGACGGGAGGACAACGGACCTCTAAAAATGACCCTCTAAAAATGGCTCGCCCCTTGGCCAGGGCGGGTGGCGGGGGGGGGGGGGGGTCATTTGCTATTTTGACTCTCGTTCTATTCAAAACAATCAAAATAGCGAATGGCTAAAATAGCGAATTTCATAATGATGGCCATTCTAGATTCCGATGTTCATTATTCTAAAATTCGCTATTCATGATTTTAAGGGTACCACGTGAGCGGGGCCGAGGGGCGAAGCCCCGTGGCGTGCGGGGGGGTATGATCATTCGCTATTTTGACCCTCATTCTATTCACAGCAATCAAAATAGCGAATTTCATAATGATGACCATTCTAGATTCAGTCAAGAGTCGCGGCAGCGACTCGACGCCAAGTTAAAAAAGAAATTAATGTTGCCTTCACACTACGATTTGTCTGTCTGATCTTGACGACGGGCTGTTACGCCTGACGCGACGGTCGCTACTGCTACTCTATTTATTCCGAAGGCGGCCATGATTATTATCCTGAAATTCGCTATTCGTGTTTTTAAGGGTACCGCCTGGGCAGAGGGGGGGACATTCGCTGTTTTGACCCTCATTCTATTCAATCAAAAAAGCAATCAAAATAGCAAATTTCATAATGAAAGCCATTCTAGATTCAGATGTTCACCCTGGCAAACTGTGTCACCGTAGTGTTAATCGGAAATAACTGAAGTTAACCGACATTTTAACCGAGGAAAGATAAGTCTCGATTAGCCCACTGTTTCAGCAGCTTTAACCGACAATTTAACCGATTAAAAACGTTTCGTTCGGTTTAATTGTCAGTTAAAATCGGTTAAATTCACCAAGCAAAATTGAGTTTTATTAATTCGGTAAGAATGTCGGTTACAATCGGTTAATTCACCCGTAAAAATCGCTTAAAAAATAACAATTTCGGTTAAAAGGTCAGTTAAACTGGGTGAAAACGGGGGTTAATCGAGACTGGTTAAAACACCGGTTAAAAAGTCGGTGACACTTTTTGCCAGGGCATTATTCTGAAATTCAGAAATTCGCTACTTTAGCCATTCGCTATTTTGACCCCCACCGCACCGACAGTTCGAAGAATAATAATCTTTCAAAGATTTATATATATTAAGATATTATTAGATTAAATGAGGTCAAAAGAAAGTAGGGATACAAACTGATAAATTAGATAAAAGTAATGAATAAGGTACGATATGCAACTTGAGCTCACTCTGCAGGTTCGGTAATACGAAACACGAAATATCATTAGGAATTGTTTTCTCCCGCACTTACTTCAATGGACTATGTACGAGAGCTAGTCGCTGGGACGCCAAGTTTTTTTTGTAGCGAGTTTAACTTGGCTAATATATTGGATTTGGTTTAATATTTTTGCAAGGAATTTTGTTTGTCAGCAATTTTTTTGAAAGCAATTTTTTTAACTTGGCGTACCATTTTTGTTTTGGGAAAACATTTTTGGTGTTTTAATTTATATCCACGTTACAGTAGAATATAACGTGAGTAGTCCGCCTCTCGGTAGGTTAGGAATGTCGTATCCACGTTTCAGTAGAGTACGATTTATTTATGACAATTAATAAATTGAATTGAATTATTAACATCACTTTTTAATTAATTTAACAAGAATGAGTTTAATGTTTTTTTTTAATTAATTTATATCCACGTTACAGTAGAATATAAAGTAAGTAGTCCACCTCTCGGTAGGTTAGGAATTTTGTATCCACGTTTCAGTAGAGCACGATTTATTGAATTTAAATTAAAACACAATTTTCTAACTTAATAAAAGACGTTACGTCTTATATGATAAGAATCTCTCCTCAGAAATATCTTGGGTGCTTAATCACTTCGCAGTAGTATAGCCGTCAAAAATGTACCTTGGACTCGTTATGGAATCGTCGGTGTGATTCTGAATAAAACGGATTTATTCATGCCTTATATGCACAGCCAGGTCTCCATTCTCTTGTGAGAAAACCGCATCGTCGTGGCCATCTGTCGGCCGAGCGGGAACTACGGGAGCTTTCGCGCGCTCAGGCGCGGATCGCCAACTCGGGGGGCCCGGGTCGTTATTCGAATTTCTTTCAATTTAGGACGGGGTTTTGGAATTCGCGTGTTATGACTATGAAACCTAGCCGTAACATTTAGTATAAGTGTATTTTTTCGTGTGAGTGTTGTGTTCGTGTATTTATAGGAGAGTTTATTAACCGGAAATTATGTATGGTAAGGATTTTTACGTTATTTGTTTTTTATGTATTTTTTCGGGTTTTATGTATTTCTTTTTTAATGTATTTTTCTTTCTTTCTTTTTTCAGGTACATGTCATTGCAGTGGGTGATCTTCAGTCTTCTTGGTAAGTTGAGTTTTATGTTTAATTAGGTAATTGTAACTTTTATTAATATATGTTTTTCTTTTATAGGTAGAAAACAAAACTGTAAGCCAGGAGGCAAACAGTTGGTCAGCATGCGGACAACAAATTGCTTCTACGATGATTGAAACATGTTTCTACGATTACATTAAAAATGTATTCATATGTTTCTATGATTACATTAAAATGTGAATGTGTGTTTGTGTTTCCACAAACTGTGGAAACGACATAAATAAATAAGGGTGTCTGTATTGGCGGCCGTCGTTGAGAATTATCGTTTTTCTTTAGTTGTGAGCAGCTACATTACGTTCGATTCCAGGTGTTCGGAAGCAGACTTAAAAAAATACAAATTCCTTTTTATGTTACTTAACGTTTTGGTCCACAATAAACGCTGTCTGAGGGAGTAAGAAGAGATGTATTTCTTTCAAACTACTCCTGAACACCTGGAAGCGGCCGAAATGTAGCTGTTAAGGAAGTATGAGCATATTGATGTCGCCTAAATTCGAGCGACTTTGAAAGTGAATTGCGAACAGTTCTCGATGAGATAAAAATCGGAAAAAAATCAAGCATATGGAAGGTGCTCAAGAGATTACTTTGGACAATAATAATTCAAAAAATGTTATTAACGAATTACTAAAATAAATAATGTTCTCAACAAAACACCCGGTAACCTAATTTTTTTTTGTTATCAAATTGATCTTTTCATTTTTCTGCATACGTATGAATTTTTTCCAGAATTTTGTGTGATATTTGAAAATCGCGTCTTTTTTTGTATGTTAAAATTAAAAATCAGAGAAAATTCTAAAAAAATTCATACGTATGCAGAAAAATGAAAAAATAATTTTTATAACAAAAAGAAATTAGGTTGTCGGGTGTTTTGTTGAACAATTATTTATTTCAGTAATTTGTCAATAACATTTTTTAAATTATTATTGTCCGAAATAATCTCTTTAGCACCTCCCATATGCTTGGTTTTTTTCAGATTTTTATCTCATCGAGATCTGTTCGCAATTCTCTCTCAAAGTCCCTCGAACTTATGCGACGTCAGTCAATGTGCTCATACTATCTTAATAACTGAACAATAACAAGATGTCATACGTACTATTACATCGCTAACTACACATTATATATACGGCACACAATTATTATAAAACTTACGTTTCCTATTTTTATTTTATTTCATAGCTACTTCCGTTGCCAAAAGCAAGAAATCTGCAGAGGAACGGCAAAACTGGTGAATGGGGTTTTGCAAGATCTGAACCCTCATTCCGAGTTCTGTGTGCCAGACGAGAACTTGGAGCTGGTCGCAAGTTTCAAACAAGCACTAAAAGATGCACTGGCACGGCACTGGTACAAGCTAAAAGATTTGTACGATTCGCTAGCAGCCGTGTAAGTAGTAGTATAACATGATATTCTCCTTAATTGTTTATGAAACTCGGATATTAATTAAACTTGGATTTTTTGCGCAAACAGATGAACTTGCAGTTTTCAAAACATGATTAAACTTTTCTGAAAAATGTGCAGTTTATTTTCATGACTAATTTTTTATAGTCATCGCGAAGCCGCGGGGCAACTATCATTCCAAAGCGTCCGCAGCTTCATGAAACGCTGTAGAAGAAATCTGTATCCTCCATGCCCACGGAATCTTGAAGAGTTCGTCGAACGACTCTCTGATCCAGAACAGGAGCGGTGCTTGGAGTATGACTCTGGTCGGCTGTCCGTGCGAATGGTCACAGACGCCAATAACGCCCAACACGTGGTGCTGTACGATCAGAATTTCGTGAGGGACGAAATGAGCGCAGTGACGAAATTATTAATTGATGCGACATTTCGAGCGAGACCGCGCATTGAAGGAGCTTACCAGCTTCTAACAATCATGGGCGTCAAGCTGAATCATGTAAGAAGTTTTTTTGTTTATAAAGATTCTTGATAGGGTATTCATTTCACTAGATAACTAGTTGTAAAGGTTAGTAATGGCGTGACACATTTTCGAATAATACATTCTGAAAGTAAAATTTCTAATAATCGTTAATGATGACTGTTGGGAGGTAGCGGCAATGAACTTGTTTATAATTTTTCAAAATTAACGATAATCGTAATAGACCACTTTTGATTATATCTTTACTTTTTGTAGGGATTCCCTTTCGTCTGGGTTGTCATGACGAAAAAAACTCAGGCAGCGTACGAGGCGGTTCTGCGCTTCGTCAAAGAACAGGTGATCCCGAACAACCTGATAGATCTCGCCATGAGTGATTTCGAACGCGCATTGCGCAATGCCGTCACTGCGGTTTTCACCACAGCACAGAGCACGGGCTGCAATACTCACTACGATCGGGTAAATATTCATATTATCTTTTAAGATGATATGTTATAGTAATTAATGGTGGCCTGTCAACTTTGAATTACAATACGATCTTGTGATATGCATGTATCTCGATATTTTATATTAATTATATTTAAATGGGCATATGATTAAGCTAGAATTCACGAAATGGTTTGAGTAAAAAAATGTGAATGGACGTGAAGATAGCATATTATCGATAGCGCGCTTAAATCACAGTTAAGAAACAGTAAAAAAATTAGCTGAATATTTTTACATTCAGGCAACGTATTTACAATTTTTTTATTGTGGTTATCCGCACGAATACCTGCATTGTCGGTTGCAATGTTCCATGCAGATAGTCACAGATTATTGTAAATCCTCCTAAGAATCGATGTTAAAATGCAACATGAAATACACTGAGATCACCGAAATTTAAAGTAATTTAATACTAAATGCATGGTCCACCGAATGAAAATATGCATTGCAACATATCTTCCTTTCGGGCGATTTACCACAAGGCCAAGGCTCTAGGCTTATAGAGACACATCAGAAATGATATCGACGCGAAAAGTTTTTTTCAAAAAACTCTTAGCCCTGGCGTACTTGCCGGCTAACAAGATCGAGGAGCAGTTCGAAACTATGAAGAATCGCTTGTCTGCGACGATGCAGAGACGGTTCGGCCAGTTGCTGATGTATTATAGACGTTACTGGCTGCTAACGGTAACACCGCAAGGTTTTAGCGTTTATAGCCTCGGCCGGCGTACCAATAATATTATCGAGTCATACCACAGTCGGCTAGGACATCGCATGGAAAGTCGGCCTGGTTCTTGGGACTTTGTCTGTAAGTATTGCTTTGTTGCATAAAAGCGATATCTGAAGATGACATTTTAATTGTATACATTTTTTTCTTATAATAGGCAAGAAACTGCAGTCCGATGTACGAGCAGATATACGACGCCTACAGAATAACAGACAGATAGGCAGGCACGCACGGTACTCGACCGTCTTCAAGCAAAACAAACTTGTGAAAGGTTAGCATCACTATTCGATATACACTTACATAAAACCACTTACGTTATATGTACAACTAACTAAGATTGAATGCAGCATGGCGGGAGCTCCATATGCTCGAGATAACCGTGGACGAGTTCATGGACAAGGCAGCCTCGCTCAAAGGAAACGTCGATGCGTTGATCGCGCAAGAAATGGATCAACGGGCAGGAGAAAACTATGACTTGCAGGAGCCGCCAGCAGTTGTGCCACTAGGTAATATTTGTCATCTTATCCTATAGTAAAAAGTTCCTAATTCGCGTGAACGTGAGCATTGTTGTCGATTTATTCGGTCTCTGATTGTTTGTGGGTAACCGGGACAACCAGCAGTTCGTTATTTAATAGTATAGATTATTTTTTATTTTATTTATCGGACCACTCTATCGCACGACGTTCCACTCTATTAGAATGCATTTTTGCTGTGATAGAACAAGATCCGGACTAGGAGAGGGAGGTGTTCGCTGACGATCCACCACGCTTCTTGATCGACAACGCCGTGCCGGCAGAAATCGACCCGGGAAATGGTAATTTTAATTAATCAACTTGTCAACATTATTTGTGTTTTATACAGGGCTTCCCAATACCGTCCGAACTTGCTCGTTTACTCGAAGCACAAATTATTCAAAACTCGAGATTCAAATGCCTAAAATACGCAAATTCAAATATATATCCAGAAAATCTTGGGTTATCTGAACCCGCGTTTTGAGGCTGTGAAATTGTGAGATATTCCGTCCGCGTATAACGGGTATCTGCATCAATCCGAGCACATTCCCAACAAAATGTTTTCTTACATACTCAGATTCGTTGAGGTAGTTCTGTGGTGAACGCATACCCAACTATAGGTAGTAAAGTAAAAATTTACGCTAAAAAAGGAAAGAAATTTTTTGACCATAAATGTTTAAGTCTCTGCCGATGAACGGGACGAAGAAGGCACAGATAGTTCGAGCGACGATGAAGAAGTGCAGCGTGCTGTCCCGCTTGACGAGGACGGAAGACTGTGGCCGCCTCTTGTCGATATTGGTATTTTTTTTTCTAAAAACTCATTAAGTACATTTTCAATCTTTTGTTTTTTTAACATAATTGTAAATGATCTTTTCTGTTATTGAGCTAATTTTTTGCTGTGTGTGCCATACAGGAAACGTCCCCTCACCACCGCCTGCACTGGATGAGGATAATGACAGATTTTCTCCACCCCACGCGGAGATTGGTAATTTTGATGAAGTTCTACTCAAAATCACTTCCAATTCCCTTCTTCAATCTAGAATGTAATACTAAATTTTGATGTGTTTTGCATGGCATACAGACAACATCCCCTCACCGCAAGTTCCGGTGCTTGGTGACGTGCCACTACCCCTCGACGTCTTAGGTACTGTCAAATTAATATTATACTAAAAATCTTTAGTAATTAATTTATACGCATTGATAAATTTGCCTGTCCCATTTATTTCCAGACAACATTCCTTCGCCTCATTTCGAGGCTCTTGAGGAGAGCGGCAGAGACTCGCCACCGCTCGTAAACCTTGGTAATTTTCGGTCTTTTTATTTGGTATCGTTGGCATTTTATTCCTTCCAACTTAACGTAATACTTATAGCGTTGGACAATACACTTAAAACTTGATAGCGTTGCCAAGATTTGTAATGTTTTAGCAATTTCACTTCATAATTCATTTGCTTTATCTGAACGTAAATCTCATTCTGATTTCGATAATTTACTTCATTTAGATGACATCCCCTCGCCATTCCACGAGCCAGGTGCGGCGAACGGCAGAATTTCGCCAGTGCTTGTACCCCTGGGTAAATTTTTGGAATTACTTATGACCCATTGGAAAAAATTGGTATGATGTGTTACGTTATTCTTAATTCATCGTTACCATTGATAATGTGTAGATATCAAGTGTGACGCGGCGTTACAACACGCTCGCTTCAACGGGTGCTGATGAGATCGAGCGCGCAGCATAGGCTCGAGCCACCGCGAGATCCGCCGAATCTTTTCTCACCGACAATGTCCAGTACGAAATATTGCGAGCTGTTGACTGCCGAGACTATATTATTTCCAGAGTAAATTCGTGGAACTCCTCGGAAGTCCGGCGACGCGAAAGAGAGGGGAGCCGAGACGGAAGGGCACGACGCCGATGATCTAAGAAGAGCGTCGATATTAGGCCGATACCCCCACTCGAGAACTCCCGAACAGGGAAGCGAGGAGTGTGGCACGCGACAGCGTGAAAAATAAGTCAGTGAACAACGGGACGTGAATCGATTAGGCAGAGTAATACGACGTCTCGCGTAGTGTGAGAGAATAGAGAGGAAAGAGATCGGTAAATTGCGCTCGAGGGAAGTTGAGTGCACGAGCATCGTGATAAATTCAGTGGGAATCCACAGGACGAGTTTTCCGGCCGGGATTAAGTACGAGAATCGGGAAGAAAAAGGTAGGCGCACTTGGTGCAACTTCCCAGATTTCAATAATTCCCCGGAAGTGATCGCGGTGTAGAAGTACCTCGAATTATTGTCACGAGGCCGGCCTCCATCAATCTCGGTGCTAAGAATTAGAAAACATTTATTCGTGGATCAGTCTCGCGAAATTGTCGGACTCGAGTCAAAGTTGTAAAACGCGTAAAAGAGGTAACTCCGCGTCGAATGTCAGACACGAGTCAAATTTGTAAGATAGAGAAATAAATTATCGATTGTTTGATTTTTATAGAAAAAAGAAATAGGCGTGGTTTGTAGAAATTATTTTGCATGCCTTCCCCCCGAACTGCACCCTTACAGCTAGCTGGACGATAGTGAGGAGAAGTGGTAAGAATCTCCCTGGTAATCGGGAGAAGAATAGATTACCTGGCGCCCATCTGGGAGAGTAAGCAAGTAAGGAAGAAAAATTACAGCGTGGGCGTCGTTATATTTGGATGTCGGCGGTTACACGGTGAGTCCTGAGCCGTTGTAATAGCCCGTCACAATTTTTGGCGCCCAACGTGGGGCAAGAGGGCCATCGGGACATAGTGTAAAATAATTTCGGTGTGAAGTGCGCGTAAAGCAGTGTGTGAATACGTGACTAGGAACAAGGGCTTCGCTGAGCCGAGCTCGAGTCTCAAGGACGCGCGCGCGCGGATGTCAACATAAACAGTGCGCGAGACTAGTCGAGGAGACTCGCTCGAAGTGCGTGAACGAAAATACATTGAGTGAAATAAATTCGAAATAATATTTCCATAGTGCTCAACCGTGAGTTCGGTTAACGCTCGAGACGTTGCTCGGAAAGCTGAGCCAGTGTCGCTCACCCGAGATACCGCTCGAAGCGCGTGAAGTGACAGCTTGACAACAACATATACTCGAGAGCCGGAACCACAACGAACGTGATTATAATAATTCGTGATAATCGCGCGACGATTTCGCGAAATAAAATCGCGAATAATTCTAAATAAATTCGGCGGCTTTCGGAAATGGTCGCGTGAACTTCCGAATATTACAAACGGAGAGAAAATTATTATTTTCAATAATAGTGTTGTGAATCAATGGGAATGCGAGGTTCGACAGGTGACATACGATTCTCGGAAAAAATAATCTCGTGTTTTTTTCTCGTGCTTCATTACGCGCTCGTTACAATTAATTCCGCGTTTCGGCGAAAATAATTTCGTGGCGCGTCGAATAGTAACAACGCGAATGATCGAATAAATTAGTTCGCGAGTCTCGGGAGAAAAACAAATAAATAAATAAATAATAATTATACGGGATTTTATTTATGAAACGAAAATAGTGTCTCGCGGAAGGATTATTTCGTAGTTTCCGCCATTCAGCGAGGATCTCAGCGAGCTATTATTTATCCGAAAATTAATAACGTGTGATCGCGGTTAAAATTATTCGCGATCGTGTGGATAAAGAACCGGAAAATAAATTCGGAATTGGTCGTGTACTAAAATCGGCCATTAGACTACACATGACAGAACCCTCGAACGGAGTTGAGGAGAAAACCGGCAGACTCTCTGGCGAAAGCGGAGCGCATGGTGGGGAGGTCATCGGTTCACGCGAGTGGAGGCGACAGCAGCACGAGTCGTTGCGATGGATCGACGCCCTGCCGGACGGGGCTGTGCGACGACTGCTCTGCCAAATAAACGCGAGTGTTGAGGGAGATGCGGGAGAGATCCGCGGTCGGTTGAGGCGGTCATATCTCCGGGAGGCCGGGGATCAGGCGATCAAGTGGACTGCAGCGGACGAGAATCCCGAAGTGAGCGGACCTCCTACCCCTGAAATCAAGATGGTGGACGAAATGTCACACCCGACCGTCCGTGCTACGCTCCGTGCGCTACTGCTCAATCCGGGGGGTGTACCGGCTGTAGCACGGAACCGATTAAGAAAATTCGTGAGTGCCGCGATGCGAGAGTCTAGCAACGATCGAGGCTCGAGACCCGTAAGCCCCTACGATACGTCACTCGGGACGATTCCGCGCCGAACCGTAGGGTTAACGGACCGAACCACCAGAAGACGCGTAGTGCCGGCTGAGTGGAGTGGTGAAGACGGTGACCAATATCAGAAGTTCGAGGACCGAAGCGCGAATGTGACCTTGCGACGGCGCGAGGCCCCGAGAAAAGTCTCGGAGGACGTACCAGGGGGGACGCGCCACGCCGAGAAGTCACACTCGCGTAAATCACAAACGGTCAACCAGCCACGCCTTCGAGAAATCGGCACTCAAACCGACAGTGACCAGAGCAAGCAGAGCCGGAGGAAGAGGCCGAATAGGAGGAACCGTACACGGCATACCGAACTGGAGCTCACGGATACATCGTCCGCCGACTCGGTAACATCCGAAGAGAGCGAGACCGGGACATCAGCATCCTCGGAAAGCGCGACTGAGACGGACGCGGACCGAAGATGGCACACAGTGAGGAGACGAAGGAATCGCCGCCGCCATCGGGGAAGCGATCGCCAGGCGGAGCAGCAAACGCGACGGGATCGACGCTCGTCGCCAGTCCATCGCCATCGAAGGGAACGAGACATCGGGGAAGTCGCGCGCAAGTGGCGAGTGACCTTCTCGGGAGACGACGAACTGGGGTGCGACGAATTCCTGGAGATAGTCGAGGAGAAAATCGCTGCCTCTGGGATAAGACCGGAAGATCGGCTGCAACTTCTGCCGGAAGTTCTAAAAGGCCGTGCCATTCAGTGGTATCGCTCAAACAGAACCTATTGGCGCACGTGGCGGGGTTTCATCAGGGAGTTCCGTGCGTGGTTCGGAGGAGACCGGAAACAACAGGGTTTGAAGGATGATATCCGACGAAGGACGCAAGGCCCCGGGGAGACTGCAAAAAATTATTTGATTTGCATCCAGGGTCTCTACAACCGACTGAGAAGGCGCGCGAGCTTGCGCACCCAGCTGGAACAAGCCTACGCTGGGTTACGTCCGGAATACTGGGACCGAATCGACCAAGGGGATTTCTACACCTACGGCGAACTGGTGGCGAAAGCCACGAAGATAGAGCAGCGCTGGGAGCGGGCCCAGGCTCGACGCCCTCCGCCGAGCCGTGAGGAATCTCACGCAAAGGAGTTTGCATGGGAGAGACCCGTGACGAGTAAGGACGCCCCGGCGAGAGGAGCGGGCAGAGGCCATCATCCGACGCCGTACCGGACGGAACGCCCCAGAACCTATGCCGTGGATGATAGTGCGGCAGAGGAAGAGGAATGTGAGGACACAGAAAACGACGTCGTCGAGGCCGTTGAGACAAGAAAGAAAAATCGCCGCCGACGAAAGAAACGTGGTGGGGAAAGCCTCGAGGCAGCCGAAGTGGAGTCAGCGGTGACTGCGCGAACATACGCTCGAGCCGCTGCGTCGCAGCCAACACGTGGCACCACGCAGCAGACCACGAGGCCAACCGGACAGCCGGCAGGGGGCTCGAGCCAGCCAGCCCGAGGAGAACCCTCGAGACAAGGGAGCTCGACACCGCCGCGCGGCCAAACGAATGGTTATCGACGGCCGCCTCCGTTCTGCTTCAACTGTGGAGGGACGGGGCATTTTGGCCGAGATTGTCGCAGCCCCCGAGTGCAATTGTGCACAGCGTGCGGGCGACGCGACGTTACGAGTGAAACGTGTGGTTGTGCACTCTCAAAAAATGGCAACCGGGGCTGGCCGCAGCAGGCAGGCCAGCACACCGATTAAGTGAAGCCTTGCCGGAAGAAAGGAGAGTAGACTGTAGACCCGGTGAGCCTTACCCCCTCCTTGATCCAGTCCAGGGTGCAGTTCATAGGGAAGTCCAGCGTGTAGATAGTCGCGCTCAAGAATATGAGACCTCGGCAGGTACCTCGGGTGTACCCCGTTCAGACAGGGTCGATGAGGTAGCGACTAGCGAGCCGCCGGATGCTCCGGTCGGCATTTGGACTTTAGACCTAAGTAGCTCGGACGAATCGGAGGCAGATAGAAGTAAGGATAGGGCTCATGATAATCGGAATAAGAAATGGAAATAGGCCGGGAAGAAGAATTGACGGAGCCGAGAATGGCAACGGAGAGGCCGTTGCCCCGTTGCCCAGAAATTCTCGGGAAATTAGTTGTTAAGTTCTTTTTGTGTGCGTAGTAATAAGTTGCATGCTCGGGCAGAGCTCCTTGCTAACCACGACCGTTGGTAATTTCTTTTTATTTTTTTTAAATTACGTCAGTAAAGACCGGTTCACGGAGAACTCTGAAATAGGCAAATTTTTCAGTTGTTTTTTCCCATTTTTATAGGGTCCTTACTTAGTGTAAAAGTAGTTGTTAAGTGCGGAAAAAAAATGATATTTCATTTTTGGGTTCATGGTATAAACGGAGTTTTTTTTTTGTTGTTGTCTCCTTCCCCAAGTATCATAATGGCCTTTCCGTGTGTTTGGTGGTGGAGTGTAAAAGAGCGGTTGAGACATGATTCGGCATCGACCCGTTGGAGAAGGATCAGCCTGAGCCTGCCACGTGTTTACACGGGGTAGTCCGGCTTGGAAGGGGGGTGTGACGAGGCGTTACAACACGCTCGCTTCAACGGGTGCTGATGAGATCGAGCGCGCAGCATAGGCTCGAGCCACCGCGAGATCCGCCGAATCTTTTCTCACCGACAATGTCCAGTACGAAATATTGCGAGCTGTTGACTGCCGAGACTATATTATTTCCAGAGTAAATTCGTGGAACTCCTCGGAAGTCCGGCGACGCGAAAGAGAGGGGAGCCGAGACGGAAGGGCACGACGCCGATGATCTAAGAAGAGCGTCGATATTAGGCCGATACCCCCACTCGAGAACTCCCGAACAGGGAAGCGAGGAGTGTGGCACGCGACAGCGTGAAAAATAAGTCAGTGAACAACGGGACGTGAATCGATTAGGCAGAGTAATACGACGTCTCGCGTAGTGTGAGAGAATAGAGAGGAAAGAGATCGGTAAATTGCGCTCGAGGGAAGTTGAGTGCACGAGCATCGTGATAAATTCAGTGGGAATCCACAGGACGAGTTTTCCGGCCGGGATTAAGTACGAGAATCGGGAAGAAAAAGGTAGGCGCACTTGGTGCAACTTCCCAGATTTCAATAATTCCCCGGAAGTGATCGCGGTGTAGAAGTACCTCGAATTATTGTCACGAGGCCGGCCTCCATCAATCTCGGTGCTAAGAATTAGAAAACATTTATTCGTGGATCAGTCTCGCGAAATTGTCGGACTCGAGTCAAAGTTGTAAAACGCGTAAAAGAGGTAACTCCGCGTCGAATGTCAGACACGAGTCAAATTTGTAAGATAGAGAAATAAATTATCGATTGTTTGATTTTTATAGAAAAAAGAAATAGGCGTGGTTTGTAGAAATTATTTTGCATGCCTTCCCCCCGAACTGCACCCTTACAGCTAGCTGGACGATAGTGAGGAGAAGTGGTAAGAATCTCCCTGGTAATCGGGAGAAGAATAGATTACCTGGCGCCCATCTGGGAGAGTAAGCAAGTAAGGAAGAAAAATTACAGCGTGGGCGTCGTTATATTTGGACGTCGGCGGTTACACGGTGAGTCCTGAGCCGTTGTAATAGCCCGTCACACAAGACTGAAGAAGTAAACGAGGCTGTGCACGAGGAGAGGGCTGTGGCTGTCAGCGAGGAGACGGCAGTGGCAATACAGCGACTACCGCACAATGCCACTGGTAATTTTCAACAAATATAGACCAAACGTACAATGTACTATGCAATACGGGGTATTTTTATACGGATCTGTTTTGTAATTATTAAGCCAACAACAGGACATGGGTACGAGAAATACAACAAAATCACTTCTCACCTCGGCGCTTTAAACAAATACTAAAATCTTATATGTTCGCACCAAATACACTCGTTACGAATGTCATCATTTTTGCAAATTGCACACGACTCAGCATTCTATTAAAATTTGTCTGCATAATTAGTTAACCGCTTTTTAAAGAAAATGCATACGAACGCATCTTCGTATTATTTATGAAATATATTTGTGAATTATTTAGGTTATTAAAGATTATTTGTGAAATTATACAAATAATTAACATCATGTACTGTATATAGGTCACAATCGAAGACGCAAACGAAGACGACGGGGCAACGACCAGCCTCCAGTACCGACGGAACCTGCATCGGAAAAAAATCAGAAACGAAATAAGAGAAGAAAAGGTGAGGAGTTATACTCCTGAAAATGAAGAAAAGATATAACAATTTATTAAAAATTACAGAAATGAAAAGGAAAGCTGCAGCGCGAGATCACGCTCAAGCAGCAGAAAGAGAAGCAGCGGCAGCACTGCGCAACGAACTACACTGATCAGACATTTAAACGATATCTTCAGAAGTTTGGAAGCGTGGGTAATAAGGTGGTATAGAGTAGCTTAACTTGTATGATTCTCGTATTGTCATAACCAATGGATAAAGAAATCTTCCAACTATAATATGCGGACGATTATTATTATTTTACGATTAGTTTAGGAAACGTTTAAAAATGGAACTCCTTTTTCCGTAGCATATTTCTTAATTTTTATTGAATTGCTTATGCTTATAGCGCCGAATAAAGTCGATTGAAATCGGCATGAAAAAAATGAGTACTTTTCTCGATTTAAAAAAAGACGAAAAAGTTAAACTTTAGATTAATTTCGTAGGATAAAAATTAAGGGAGCTATGTCATGTCCAAGGTTACATCTGCACTTTTTTTTATTGCTTGTGACACCGAATAAAAGGCCGATAACAAAATCTAAATATAGCGGCATCCAGAGAATTTTCGGACGAAAAAGTGAAACCCTGGTTGACTCTTGTAGGATAAAAATTAAGGGTGCTGCGCCATGTCAAAGGTTACATCTGCATTTTTTTGCTTGTATCACGGAAAAAAATCGATAAAATGACATCTAGAGAATTTCAAGACGAAAAGGATAAGTCCCAGCTAACTCTCGTACGATGAAAATTAAGGACGCGGCATCATGTTCAAGGTTACATCTGCACTTTTTTTGCTTGTATTACCGAATGAAAGGTCGATAAAAAAAAACTAAAAATAACGTCATCTAGAGAATTTCAAGACGAAAAAAATAAGCCCTTAGTGACCCCCGTATGATCAAAATTAAGGGCGCTACGTCGTGCTAAAGATAAGTGCAGATATTTTCAGGGTCATGAAAAACAACTATAAGTTTATAGGATTCTGCTACTGTTTTTACGTTTTATAATTGTGTATTAACGTTGACATTGTAAAATAGTAAAAAAAATGAAAAAATCGTGGAATAGTTTAATAGTAAACGCTATAAATGCTCGTGGAATAGTTTCATGACGTCTCGTTCAAGATCTGACTATGACATCTCAGATCGGCTCCGTAATGCTTTATACAGAAGTATTTGTCGAAACAAACGTATCAATTTTATTTTTATTTTTTAACACTGGAAATAATTTTTAGAATTTTTTCAAAAACCTTCATTTTTTTTAATCTGAAAAAATTCTGAAAAATCTTATAAAATATAACATCTTTGAAAAAGAGGGACAACTTGAAAGCATCTTTGGAAAAGAGGGAAAATGGGAAAGAGTTAGAAATAGTGAAGGAATACAAATATCTGGGGGTTTCGTTCTCGACGGATAACACCTTTGCGAAACATTGAGAGGGTAGGACGAAAGGTAGGTAAAGTGATGAACGCAACGTGGGGAATTGGCAAAAGAGGGACAATAGTCTTACAAGGAGAATATACATGATGGAAGCGATAGCGGAAAGTGGGATGATGTATGGAGCTGAAATATGGGGCTGGAAGGAAAGAGAGCAGATTGAAGCAAGGTATATGAAAATGACGATGGGCTTAAGCGGCAATACGCTGGAAAGCCAACGAAATGGGAGGAAAAGAGGGAAAATGGGAAAGAGTTAGAAATAGTGAAGGAATACAAATATCTGGGGGTTTCGTTCTCGACGGATAACACCTTTGCGAAACATTGAGAGGGTAGGACGAAAGGTAGGTAAAGTGATGAACGCAACGTGGGGAATTGGCAAAAGAGGGACAATAGTCTTACAAGGAGAATATACATGATGGAAGCGATAGCGGAAAGTGGGATGATGTATGGAGCTGAAATATGGGGCTGGAAGGAAAGAGAGCAGATTGAAGCAAGGTATATGAAAATGATGATGGGCTTAAGCGGCAATACGCTGGAAAACCAACGAAATGGGAGGCACAAGCAGTAAAGGTAGTGGGTGAGGTGGAAAAGGGAGAATTTTGGAAAATGATAAGAGAAGGGAATATAATCGCGATGGAGAAAAAGGTTGAAAGAGGGTTCAAGACGAGAAATGAGCAGGACATACATCGGGATTGGAAAAGTTATTCATATAGAGGCACGGAAAAGATATATACAAACAGTTAAATTTAAAAAAAAGAATACATTAATCAGATTAAAAACGAAATCTCATACGGATCTAGATTCGGGCGAGGGCCAAAAATACCTCACGGAACATCAGCCCCTTGCGTATTTACGAGCAGTAGCTCAGTGCCGTCTAGCCGAAAGAAAAATGCTGTATTTCAGAATAAAATCCATTACGTATAAAATTGAAGAAGAGACGATATGCCCAATTTGCAACCTAGGAGAACTAGAAACGCTAGAACATATTCGGAAGCAATTTTTAAACAATCCTATATTCCCGCAGATACTGAAAGTGGAAAACGCCAGACTCGCGAAACGTCTTCCTATTTATCCAAACGATCTGTAAACTATGCGCATTCGCTCGGTGCGAATGAAAGGAAGGAAAAAAGGGGGGGGAAAAACGAAAACATGTTAAGAATAGAAAATGCGAATTTTAAGAAATGTAAGATGTATGTTTAACCAGGTGTAATAGATTTTTACCTCGCATACACAAAATAAACCAATACCAATACCAAATACAGCGGGATTGGTGTGGAGTAGAAAAGTCGACGTACTGCGAGGAGTAGAGGCCTAGGAAGACAGAAACTCGCCAGATCTTGATCCAGACGTCATCGAATGCCCCTGATACTATTTTAATATAGCCATCATCCCCCTATTTTGGTAATAACACTTTTTCGATCTATATTATAAGGAACTTTTTTGTCCATTTTTATTTCACAAATGCATTCCAATTTTTTATTGTATTTTTTAAAATGGTTTTTGGCAGTTATAAAATCTTCATCTTCGTATAGGGATGAAAAATGTTGTTATATTTTATAAGATTTTTCAGTGTTTTTTCATGTTTTACAAAATGGAGGTTTATAAAAAATGTCTACAAGTTATATCTCAGATAAAATGGGTTTGAAAAGTAATTGAAGAAGTTTAGTCCGGGATTTTCGACTAGTAACTTTGTATCAAGAATTACGGAGCCGATCTGAGATGTCATCGTGAGAATTTTATCGAGACGTCATGGAAAGTCCCGAATAGTATTATAGTAAAAATTTGAGTATGCGTAACATTTCTTTATATCTTCGTTATGATCGTATCTAATGTCAAATGCAACAAATTATGCATGACGTCTTTGGTAATGAATTAAAGTTCGTGTAGAATATTTTTACTTTACTGGAGAATATCATAGGAATATATTTTAAGCTGCAATGATGTTATTACAAATACATATGTTTATATCCTGTGTTGCCATTCTATGTTAATTCAACGACTCTTCCGAATAGAATTCATTATTTAGTTTCATTTAAATTATCTTTACATACCGATGTTATAAGCTTTATTGTAAAAAAAAACATAATTTCTTGTGGCTTTTTAAATTGGAAATGAAAATGTTGAAACCTCTATTTCTGTTGGCTTGACATGGAATGACTAATATAAATGATATCGACATTCTGAACATATTTTTCGTGTAATAAATGGTGCAGTTCCGTCGAATAAGAATAATTAAATTAACTAATCAAATTAATAAATATGTCATAAGTCTGCTGAAAGTTAAACTCAAACATTGACATACAATTAAATACAAAAGTTGAAAGCATATTTTTTACAGATAATTAATCCCGTACATTCTCTGTCAACGTACAGTATATTGAATAGTCATCGCCTCTTCAGTGGTTGTTGCCAAGCATGTTGAATTATTTTAGCTCCCTTATATTGTGTTGTCATCTTGATTTTCCGCTTGTCGCGCTTTTTGTTTTGGTGCCATATCCAAGATTTGCATTTCTTCGCGAAATATCGAGGTTTGCCGCACCAGAAGCATTCTGTTTTATTTATTCTTCTGACCATGATCTCCGTTTTTATCTTTGTTTTCATTCTCTTCCCTCTGTGTACGTGGGTTGAAACATACATCGCCCTGTCTTCTGTGCTCGTGGATATCATTCCTTCGTAGCCTTTGACGGTTTTCGGTTTCAAGACAACGCGAAGAGTTGTCGATGACATCGCATTGCGCGATTCCATCGGAGTCCCAAATATAAAATGCAGACTATACAGCAGTGGAATTGCGAGCAATTCATCTATTGCCACCAACCCTATTTCCTTGAGTTTCTTTACAGCGTCACTACATTCCGCGGTGTTTTTGCGCAGGTCGTCTTCCTCCTACGATAACATAACATCTTGGAAACGTGGTGACCGTTTCCCGTGTTTTTCCTCCGAAATTTCAGTTTTTTATGGATTATGACTCGCTGTTTGTGCCTGCTCCCATAACGTTTTTGTAAACAAATAACCTCGTTGATATAAAACAATAACGAGAGAAATCCAATTTATTAGGCAATATAAAAAAATGCAGTTAATATATGTTTACGGCGGAGAACGCGTTAACAATAACAGTTACTTGCTCGAGATTGACAGCCAAAGTTGCGCTAACGAAATCCGGAAGTGGTCTGTATAACAAAGACCGTCTTTGAACATTATATTAAAACACACGAGCTCCACTATTCTCAAGACATTTTTCAGTTAATTAAAGTAATCTAATTTCGACAACAATTACTTCGAATTATAAGAATACTTCACGAATAATTATTAAGAATTTCGGAATTTTTTTAAAGTAATTTTTTTAGCTTAAGCTTAGGTTACCATTTACAGATAACGCTGCTGAATAAGCAATCAAATGCATTAGTAGGATGAAGTCAATTTTGTTTTCTTGATACAAATAGTGACTCCATTGAAGTCGAGCATCTGTAGTGTACCTTGCCGATTGGCACCAGATTCGTAGGGCCGCTTCTCTTCGGAGTCAATGTGGCCCTCGATGATGCCGGCGTTTGTTTCAAGCGCTGGAGGGAAATAAGGCGTTCGTACTTCCTTGGTCTTATGTTTGTATTATGGTTAGAATTACGAGGTCGGTTTAGAATATCTAATATTCGATTGCAATCCAAATAATAGCTCCGTAGAATCCGATCGTCTACAGAGTACCGTGCCATCAGGCATCAGATCCGTAGGGCCGCTTCTCTTCGGAGTCAATGTGGCCCGCGGTGATGCCGGCGTTTGTTTCAAATGCTGGAGGGAAATAAGGCGTTCGTACTTCTCTGGTCTTGTGTATGTTACGATTAGAGTTACCAGGTTGTCTTAGGGTATCATAGTTGTAGGATATTTCATGATCCAAATAATAAATCCGTAAAAGTCGACCGTCTACAGTGTACCATGCCGTCAGGCATCAGATCCGTAGGGCCGCTTCTCTTCGGAGTTAACGTGGCCCGCGGTGATGCCGGCGTTTGTTTCAAGCGCTGGAGGGAAACGTGGCGGTCATACTTCTCTGGGCTTATGTTTGTACTATGGCTAGAATAACGAGGTTGGTTTAGAATATCTAATATTCGATTACAATTCAAATAATAGCTCCGTAGAATCCGATCGTCTACAGAGTACCGTGCCATCAGGTATCAGATCCGTAGGGCCGCTTCTCATTGGACTCAATGTGGACCGCGGTGATGCTGGCGTTTGTTTAAATGCGGGAGCGAAATAAGGCATTCGTGTTTAGCTGGTCTTATTTATATTGTGATTAGAGTTACCAGGTTGTCTTAGCGTATCTAAGTTGTAGGGTGATTCATGATCCAAATAATAAATGCGTAAAAGTCGACCGTCTACTGTGTACCGTGCCGTCAGGCATCAGATCCGTGGGGCCGCTTCTCTTCGGAGTCAACGTGGCCCTCGGTGATGCCGGCGTTTGTTTCAAGCGTTGGAGGGAAACGTGGCTGTCATACTTCTCTGGGCTTATGTTTGCATCATAATTAGAGTCGCGAGCTGGATTTACGATGAAATTACATTTTACTTCATGAAAATTAAATTTCTATTAATTTTGATAAAGTAAACTGTGACTTTACTCAATTACTTATTTATATAAAATGTTACATACAAAAATATATATACTGCGTGAAGCGTACATAAAAAATCCGCATTTAGAGTAATTCCGTTTACGATTCGCGTCACCAAAGAAGTACACGAAAAGTACGTAAATAGTCCCCGTTTGAAGTTTTTGCGTGTAAAGGTTGCGCCAAAAAATACAGGAGATGTACGTGGAAACAGCATGAAAAATCCGTATTTAGGACATTCCATTCGAGGTTCGCGTCGCCGACGAAGTACGCGAACACTACGTGAAAAGACCACGTATAAACATTTGGCATATGCAGCTCGTGTCGAAAAGCACAGGAGGTGTACGTGAAAAGTACTTAAAAAATCCGCATTCAAAATAATTGCGTTTACTATTTGCGTCACCGAAGGAGTACACGAAAAGTACGTGAATAGTCTCTATATTAAAGGTTTGCATGTGTTACGTCTCGTAACTTTCGGGTCCTGTACCCTTGGAAAAATTCACGTAAAGACTCTGGAGCAGGCAAACAGGGATGCATGGCGAACGTTCGAAAAACCTGGAGGTCCATTATGCCCGCCTCGCGTAGTTGAGTGTCTATGAGCACTTTACACGTAGCCGGGTGGGCTCTCCAGTCACGCGGGTCGGAGCTCACGCGTCTAGAATATCGACTTATATCATTGTTTAAACAACCGAGGAATATCTCTTGTTGTTTATTTAAATTAGGATCACCGGACGCAGAGTAATCTGACCCTAGCCTCGTGCAAAAGGCAGAGCGACTTCGAGCTGTAACGCCGAGGTGCTCACAGAAAGACCCTAAACACTAAGAGGTCCCTGCAGTTAAAGCCGCCTAGATGTCCGCGTTTTTCTTTGCTGAAGAGTCGGTAAACCTGAGAGCCATAGCTTTTGCAGTGCGGAGTTGGGAGTCACACGTGGGCATTGGATGTTTTAAATAAGATAGGTACATGAGATCAAAGACAAAGAATGGATTGTCAATCCCGCGAAAGACCTCGTCCGTTGACTTGTTTTTTTTTGGTGGTGCCAACTCCGGTGCGCACAGTTCGTCTTCTACCGTAAACAATCCAAGGAAGAAAGTGTTGTGTTGCAAACGAACGCTGTTGATTATAACTAAACCTATGTCATCGGTCGCCGGATAAAAATTAATAAACCAGCGACGATTGTATATGCCGACGCGACCAGTGAGATCACCATTCGGCGGAGCCAAACTTCTCGGGAATGACCATACCAACGCAGTGCAAAAGGAGGAAGGTGTATCAAGATTGCAGTGGGCTAGGAGAAGATGGACATAGCAGAACGGGACAGCCTAAGGAGAACGAGAACGTTATACCGAATCGACTCCACAGTGCGTGTGCGGGAGAAGGATGGAGCGCTGCAGCCTATAACGAACAACGCTACCGCGAGGGCACCTCATCGCGAGCGTAAGAAGAGGAGCGAGCGCCATAGCTAGCCAAGGTCCACGCTACAGCGAGGGCACTCCATAGCGCGTGTGTAAGAAGAAAATGAAGAACAAGGAAGCTACGAAAGGCGGGAGCGCAAGGAGGACAGCATCATAGGCCTACAAGCAGCAGAGGGAAGGCGATGGGGCTATAGGAACTCTCCTCCCTCCGCCTGTGGACACCCCGACGTCCCCTTGATGACTCCTATGGTTTAGGAATAATAGGATTTAAATAATAATTGTTTAAGATACATATATATATATATCTTCACATAATTATATGAACATTCATATTATAGTTGTTGGTTAAATTTAAGGTTTATTCCATTAGCTTCAGGATATTGTTAATTAATTATTTCAATTATTTCAAAGATCGAGATTTCTCTAAATTAATAAATGAAGTTTGTTAATTTACAAAAGTAAATCCGCATTTTTAAGTTTGTCGAGATCGAAATCATTATCTTTGAAAATATATAATTTATTGTTTATCGTCTTCAATAATTATTAATTGTCAATTAACAAATCGTTGCCTTTGTAAAATTCAGGAGTTTTATGCAAATGAGATTTGCATTATTTACCATAGATCGAATAATTTATGCATAATCGATAATTGTTAATTATTAATGTTGAGACCATAGTGTTAATAAGCTAGCTCTAAGACAAAAGGCATGGTGGGGACGACTGAATGAACTCTAGAGGGTGCCCCCTCTCAGGGGTTATCATTTGTATATCTTCAGATGTCTATATAAGATGTAGCCCTTGACGCACCGCGTCAGTCCCGGTCTACAGTTTTTTCGCGCAGTAGTTTTAATTCGCCGCTCAGAGTCACACGGGTTACCCGAACCTTTGTGGTAGTCGAACTTTGAAATTTTGGTCATAGCCGCGTGAGTTAATAGTTCAAGTCCGTCGTTCCCCGGTCATTAGTGAATTTTAGCCAATTTGAAGTGTAAGATTCAGTGATCACCTGCGTGCTCTTGTATTCCGTTCAGTTTTTGTTTCAAAATAAACCGCAGTGTTTAAAGAAAAAAATATCAAGTGTTGTGCCTTTAATTAATTACTGCACTCAACGATCACCCTACAACCGACTCCTGCTGCCGTTCACGCTGAAACTTCCCGTCACCTTTGACGTCGCTCCATCGGTTCCAGCTACCCGACCATCGTTTTTACATCCACCCATCGGCCTTTACAGCAGTACCGGTAAGTCAGTTTTCCGTTTATTATCAAAGTCGAAGAAACACCCTTAGGCCTTTTCCCGAGCTTTTGCCCGAGAGGGTAGGCTCTAAACAAGGCCATAACACCCATCCGCCCTTTTAATTCACCTGTAATCTAGCGTAACAGGGAGAGCCTCACTCTCCTTTGCCTAGAGTGAATTTTCGGGAAAAACGGATCTGTGCCGTAACACATGTAAAGTTCGTTCCACAAAATACGGGAGATGTATGTGGAAACATGAAAAATCCGTATTTAAGATATTTCCATTCGAGGTTCGCGTCACCGACGAAGTACGCGAAAACTACGTGAAAAGTACATCTATAAAAATGTTGCGTATTAAATTCGTAACGAGAAGTACAAGAGATGTGCTTGGAAAGTACATTAAAATAACGTACTTGAGATAGTTGCGTTTGAGGTTCGCATTAACAAGGGAGTACAAGAAAAGTACGTGAAAGGTCCATATTCGCAATTCTTGCATAGGAAGTTCGTCTCGAGAAGTACTAGAGATATAATTGATAGTCCCTTTTCTATCATTTCAGTGAACCATTGAAATAAGTCTTCGTAAACTTTATCATACGCTGCGGGTTCCATCGTTTTACGATTTGATATAACACCGTCTTATTTGGGCGCGAATTGTTCCGAATGAGCTCGATTTCAATGCCAATAGTGGTCTCTTCAACTCCACAATCGGCCGCGATATTGCGAATAATCTATCCGAATTATTGCTCCCAACTTCTTCTCTACACTCACGACTTTTTCCCTTTTCTATATATAGATCTTCTATCATTCTATAATTTCCTTCTCTATTACATGACAATGTTCTATAATTTCGCGCATACAGTGTAGGCATAGCACATTCATCCGTTTTATTCGTTTTCGATACTAGGTCAATCAAACTTCGGATAAGTAAGGTTTTTCTGCAGTTAACTAAATGAAGGATGCCGCGATCTCTTGAGATGTTTGGAACGTCGATATCATTACCACATTTTTCGCACTAAATAACACCGTGTATAAACATGTGTACTCCTTGTTACAATTTTTTTTACAGCACTGTGCAAAATATGCCTGTTGGTACCGGCAACCCACACGTTTTTGCCGTGTGGGCACCTATGCTGCTGTGCTGCGTGCGGAGCCCGATTATGGAACGCGGCAACCTGCTATTGTCTTGACCTTGCTCTTGTCAAAGAATTTATATTAATGAATAAAGCGGTATACAAAAAAACATAGTGTACGGAAGTGTTGGTTTTTTATTTTATTCTATGCATACCTTTCCTGACTTTACGAAAACCACATTAAGAAGGCCGCGTCGCGTACCGCGGCGCTCTCGCTGCGAACCTCGAAGTGCGCACAAACCTAGGGGACACGATGCCCGAGCGAGTCTTGCCTCGCATATTCCTAGCAAACCCGGCGACCACGAAAACGACCTAAAAACGACTGAAGAACGACAGAAAAAACGATCGGTCGTTAAATGCAAAAGAAAACATTCAAATGAGCCGAACGACCAAGAAAACGACCATTGAAATTATTCTTGATAAGTCGTTTCTTCGTCGAAAAATCGGAAAGCGACCGTCGAGATGACCATTTGAATAATTTGTAACCCGTCGTTTTTCCGTGACGACCGGGAAATTCGGCTCATTTGAACGGTTTTTCTTTCTTTTTTCTTTCATGTAACGACCGGTCGTTAGGCCGGTCGCTGGATCTGTTAGGGATCTATCTGCCCGCTGCGCATGCACACGGCTCACGGCCAGGTATCGTCGAATTTCCTCTCGCTTTTCAGCGACGGAAATAACGTCATATTTCAACGCAATCAGAAAAAAAGAATCGTATGCTACGCGGGAGGGAGCGCGATATTCATCTCGTGCTCATGCAGCCCTCGCTTCGCTCGGGGAGCAAACCTTGCGCTCGGTGATATTCGCGCTCTGCCCTCCCTTGTAGCATAATGTACTATTAAGACACTGGACTCACCCGGAAATACGATAATAGTTTATAACGATACGAGTGCGATGAAATTTTTTCGAGACGACTGTGAGTTTACAGCACGAATCGAAGGCGAGTTTTGCAATCACACGTGTCGAGAAAAAAATTCTCGCACGAGCTTCGTATACAATTTTTTGTAACGCATGCGTGAAAAGAGCTACTTCTCGTGCCTTCTGCGCCTGACGTAAGTGGCGCTTTATGGCCAGTGAATCAATTTTATTTCTCGCATGCATTTCTCACACCGAGCGCACTTCTCGCAGGCACTTTTCGTACACGCGCAACATTTACTCCGTAGCACTTCTCATGCATTTTTTACTAAGAAAATATTTGCGATGCAGAACGTGTGATCAACTTCTCAACCTGCGTATAATGGTCACTTTCTCGCCCTTGTATCGCAAAGTACTATAATTTCATGAGTTCGAGCGGTAGGCACTTCTCGCACCGAGTTGCGTACAAAATATTCTGATACCATATCAGAACTTCTGCGGTGATAGGCGAAAACGATAATCTACACCACGTAATTAGGCAGTTATCTGTTTTTGTCATTTTCGCGCGAATCAGCATTGGGAAACTTTTTTTGCGTAATGGCAAGGTATTTCTTTTGAAGTCATGAAATACTCTGTATTTTCTTTTGAAATTTATTTTGAATTTTAAGATTTGATAAATGTTGGGTGAATTGATGAAATTAGAAATAAGCCGTGCGTTATCTCGGAAAATATGAAAATTATTAAAGTAAAATGAAAAAAATATTTAATTTGAATCTCCATCGATCATAACTTGAATTTATTCGCTATTATGACATTCGCTATTTTGACCTTCGCTATTTTAGCCTTCGCTATTTTGTCATTCGCTATTTGGACCATTCGATATTTTGTGTATCTGAATTTTACTTACACGCTATTTGAATTCACAACATGTTTATTTTTTGCGTATTGCCTATTGTAAATACAGACTGCTCTTCATATTCAATATCAGAAAGATGAATTCTCCATATCATTTTGTATCTGTTTTTTGTTCACTCAAAGTATAGGGGTTCTAAATACATATTTTCGTATAAATTTGTGTTCCTATAATTGACCGTACAACGATATAGTTATTCGTCGTAATGGTCTGTCGAAATACAAAAATCCGAATAAGAAATATTTCGTTATTTGAATATTTGCTATTCTGAAATTAATGTATATCGGCCATTCCAAATTTTCGGCGTTCCTAGTTTTGACCCCCACCCGACTTGTCATCAGAAGCCTTCCTTGCGGCCTTCAGGCGGTTTGTTGGACGAAGAGCTGTCCCTGCGCATGTTTATTCTGACAACGGGACTAATTTCGTTGGCGCTAATAGACAACTCCGTGATTTATACGCGATGATCGAGTCTGAGAATTTCAAGGGTCAGGTGAACGATTTCGCAATATCGAAAAGGATATCTTGGCATTTTAATCCACCTCTTTCGCCTCACTTCGGGGGTATTTGGGAGGCCGCCGTAAAGTCGTTCAAACACCACTTAAGACGTGTAGTTGGTGATAGTTTGTTCTCTTTTGAAGAGTTGAACACCTTGGCGATTGAAATTGAAGCGATTTTGAATTCGCGTCCGCTATGACCGTTGTCCACAGATCCAAATGACCCTGTAGCATTGACACCCGCACATTTATTAGTTGGTCAACCACTCACCATTCTGCTGGAAGATAATTATGCTTGTGTTGCAGAGAATCGACTATCTTCGTGGCGCCTCATCACTAAGGCGAGACAAGACTTTTGGCGAAGGTGGCAGCTCGAGTACCTGAGCGAGCTTCAGAAACGTCAAAAGTGGAGTAAAACGGAACCTAATCTTCAACAGGATGACATCGTCGTGTTGATTGATAAAAATCAGCCGTGTATGCGATGGCGAATCATCCAGGTCCACCCAGGAGATGACGGCGTTGTTAGAGTTATCACCATCAAAACATCAGATGGAGTTTTCAAGCGAAACGCGACTACGGTTTGCCCATTACTAAACATCGCTTAGAAAATTCTGTATTAGGACAAATTGTATGTACGGGTAACAAGGTAGACTGATTGTTCTACTCGCAAATTATTGAACGCTTACGCTCTCAACGGGGGGACAATGTTCGATCGAAATCGAAATATTATTTGAGAACGTTCGCGCGCTACTGTCGCATCGACGCCACATCGGATGCGTGAAGTTCGGGAGCGCTCGGGCACGTTCGCAGCACGAAGAAGCGCGGGCCAGAGATTGGGGAAAAGCAAGTGGCCAGCGGAACGCGGGGACTAATTATTAGCTGGTTCTTCGTCACCTTAAGCGGTTGATTATAATAGCGCAGCGTATAAAATATTGTTTTTCATAGTTGTTACTCAAGTGTAAGATTCTTATAATTGTGACAAGGCGGGTGATTCCCCTTAGAGGTCCATCCTCTGACAAGCGGGCCAGGTCCCATAGAGGTGCATCCTCTGGAAGAGACGGTTCAAACCCCTCAAGAGGACATTCCTTTGAAATACCACTAAATTTCTTGCAACCCATTTGCAAAGGGGTTTTTTATGCCTTGTGGCTTTTTCCCCAATAGTAACTACAACAACACCATAATAAAACAACAAAATTAAGATAAAAAATAAGGTGTATAACATATGAAAAAGGAGACCTTTCACCAATTCCCAACTATCCAACAATATCGAAACAACTTTAAGGAAGAAGTAGTTTCGAACAAACACATACTCTGACAAAGTAAATGGCATGGCCTGGTGGGTAGTGCGGATGCCTGATATTCGGTCGGAAGGTGTTCAAGTCGTCTTCAGTCGAGCGGTAATAATTTTTTTTTTTCGGCAATGCAACAATGCATCTTCCTTCTTTGCGTATTGTGATTTAAAAAACTCGATACAAGCCGTCAATTGCGTGAGAGGTAGCACGTGCTGGCTTGTCTCATCCCCGAGAATGTGAGCTACTCATACATGTAGCGACAGTGGCCTGTGAAGCTGGCCGCCGATAGATAGGTCAATGAATAACCATCATTTTATAGCAAACTGTAGTGAAATATGAAATCGCAATTTATCTGCAAATATGTATCACCTCCGAAAAACGAAACAAGGTATGTATACTTTATTTTTTAATGGTGCTGATTCAATACATTTGACTTCATTTGCTAAATAAAGATATGAAGACTTTAATAAGTTTTCATAATTTATTAAGACTATTTCATGGAGCCACAAAAGGTTATGTTTATCGATGCGCAGTTCCAATTTTACAATGGAATATTGAAGTTTGGCTTTCAGTTTTGTAACAATTATCCTGCAGATCAGTATATTATCATCGTCATTGCTTGTATGACAGTCTTAATTATGCGGTGAATTTTTCTGATGTTCGATCTTGTTAAGGTCTTCAACTTAACGATGTATTGTCTATACATGAGTACATACCAAAAGTTTGATACAATCACAGTTTGTTTAACTTCCTAATACGACAAAAATCTGAAAGATTCAACTATGTTAATGATATCGAGAACAATGATTTTACATAAAAATAATGTTGGAAAGTAATTAACAAATCATTTTAAAAAACGTTTATCATAAAATTATCAGAAGACCTATTGTCTTAATTTTTTAATAAATCGATTCATTTTTTTAACCCATATGGATTTTTTCAAACTTTTCTTGTATTTTTAAAATTGCTGTTTTCGATTTCATGAAATCACAAAAAAGCTATGAATGGCGGATGTTTTCACGAGAAGATTCCATACAACTCACACCTATTATTATATACGCAATAATCCGTAATATTTAATATATGTAGCTTGAAAGAATAATAAACAAAATCTACTATTCACACGTAAAGAATGAAGCTAGTGTCAGAGTGTGAGTTTATAGTAAATAGTAACTAAGCTTAGATTTCATTGTTACGCACAGTGCTTTGGCACTCCTGCCGCCCTTGAGTGGAAGAGAGAATGTCAAAGAAACGAGTGAGAGATTGAATCTGTCTACTGTCTATCTCGCTTTCACTCACAGAAAACGCGGCGCTTTACACGCTCGAATAATAAGGATGCTAAAGTTTCGTCCGTAAGGTTTCAGATTACTATGAAGACTTATATTTCCGGCCAATAGGCAGCGCAGTATTTTGTGAGGAGCGCGAAGCGCGGATATTATTGAAAACGGCGCGAGAGGCGTGATTGATACTGTAAACGTAAAACATAAACATTTAACATTGTAAGCTCCGCACCTCGCAGCTCGCAGCGTGCATGTTATTGTTCTAGGCGACGTGTCAAGACCTGCTCTGGCTGCTAGCTGGTCTCCTTTTCTGCTTCTGCTCTAGATTATTGTATTGTGTTGCACGAGTGTAAAAAAGATAAAGTATGTTTCTGAGTGAGAATTCAAACGATTGTTTATGTATATAAAATAATATAATATATAATAATACTACTGTGCTTACTACTGTTTACAGTTCGATGCTTTTCGTCCGTCCGAAAGAAGTACGTGTACCGACGGTGCACGTATACGTCTACTGGAGGAATGGGGAAGCCGCAATACCAGCAAAAATTTCGGAAAGCTTGGCTGGAGATCGAAAGATTCAAAAACTGGCTAGAACCTGTAAAAGAAGACGCGACAAAGGCGTTGAGCAAATACTGCAAATGCATAATCAACGCACGCCTACCTGATATTGAGAAACATGTGCAACGACAAAAGCATATCAGAAGCAGTCAGCCATTCAAACCCCTGCAGCAACGGAGAATAAATGTCATCAACGAATGGAAGAACCTCGATCGCAAAAAAATCGCGGAAGCTTCATTAGCGATGTATAGTGCTACACATTCGAACATGAATTCGATCGATCACTTGAGTGATTTATGTGCGGCGAGATTTCCGGAAAGCGACGCAGCTAAAATTCAGATCCATAGAACAAAATACACAGAACTAATAAAGAATGTGTTGAGTCCACACTTCCGAGAGGAGCTACGTAACGACATCGGAGACAAAAAGTTCAGCCTGCTTTTGGATGAATCCACGGATGTGTCCATAACGAAATTATTCGGGATCGTTATAAGGTTTGTCATATCATATTTGAGGATATTCTAATATTTGCGTACGTCATTTCAAAAATTAAATTTGCATATAACGTTTATGCTTTATTCGTAAGCGAGGAATTCTCAGTCACCTCAGCCGCTTTTTCTGACCTGCGGATATTTATTATAACTTGTAACAAAGTAGATTGTTTACAAGCTTCGCCCTGTAGGCCGGCTCGAAGGCACGCCGTCCATATTTGGTTTTTGCTTCCTCATAGAGGAAGCCTTGTTTTCATGAAAAATTTTTTTTTCGAGATTTTCATGTCAGTACACTCAGAATGGTCCAAAACGTCGAGAAAAGTGGTTTGTACGAAATGTCTGTATGTGTGTGTGTGTGTGTGTGTGTGTGTGTGTGTGTGTATGTGTTCATTTTTTTGTTTACACGATAACTGTCGCAATTTTCGATGAATACTCTTCAAATTTGGCCCGCAAGTGGGCTATCATAGACTACTGTTTGGGATTGTAGTTGACGCGAATCGGTTCATAAATTCAGATTTCACAGCATTTTGAAAATTTCGAAAAAATCGTTTTCACGCTTTTTCACGCTATAACTTTCGGAAGTTGCGAGATATCGGGCTGCAATTTTGCACGTTAATGGACTACCATCAAACCATGATCTGTACCAAATTTGGCGACAATTGGTAAAGCGGTTCTAATGTTATTGCAATTTCAATTTTTTTTCAAATGTCTGTAAGTATTTCAGCTCCTGTAAATTATGAGACATCCCATTGCAATTTCAAACGTATCATTGCGTTCATCGATTATCCGTGATGAATTTCGTCAAGGAAACGGCCATTATGTCAATAAATTTTGACTTTGCGGCATGAGAAACAAAAAAAAGCCGACATGAAAAGAAAAATGGTAAAAAAAATTTTTCAGAATTATCTCAAATTTGGCTCACATATGGACAACCATGGACCACGTTTTGAGTACAAATTTGACGCTGATCTGTCCATCCGTTCAAATTTTATGACACTTAGAATATTTTGAAAAATCTCGTTCAAGCGCTGGATCGTGCGAATTACGAGATACCGGGTTGTAATTTGGTCCACACATTGACTATCGTGAAACAAGGGGTGGGTACAAATTTGAGAGAAATCGGCACAGAGGTTAAAATTTTACAAATTTTTTATTATTTTCGAGCATTTTTCTGAATAGTCTTTCAAGCTGAAACAAGCCTGCAAAGTAGAACCTTGCAAATTGCTTCCTCATTATTTTACACCTTTAACGAAGCTTCCTCTATGAGGAAGCCAAAATCGATCAACGTACATCCTCATAGAGGCAGCTTCGTTAAAGGTGTAAAATAATGAGGAAGCAATTTCCAAGGTTCTACTTTTTTTTTTATAATTCGATTATATTCTAGGTTTAGTAGAGATTAATATTTTGTGTAGAGATCACGCTTTCCCTCTCCCCTCCCCATTGATATCCCTAGTATGAGTGCGTAGTTTTAAGGAACGAAGAGCAATGAGGCCCTCAAGGACGAGATAGAGAGACTACGGCCGCATAGGCAGAGTGACGTGGGGAGAGTGTTGGCTGGAGAGGAATCATCTGACCCCGGACATCATCTACAGCCAGCTAATGAGTACACTCCGCACTACACGAGTAGCCTCCACGCTCGTGTGGACATATGTTGCAGTTAGCCGCCCAACTGCGTGAGTGTACTCGCACTACAAGGATCGCCAGCGGCAGTCAAACAGCCCGCGGCGATCACACCGCCCAGCTGCGCTACACTGCTCCGCCACAGCACTGCTCGAGCGCCACTGACCGGCCACACTCGATCCGCTGATCGATGCCGATGCGCCGTAGTGCTCTGGAGCCGACAACGTCCGAGGATCGCCGAGAGTCTCCGAAAACATCGAGGAAGAAGACGAAGGACATTTTCGTCACTTCGAGCCTCGCCGTCAGTGCCGTTAGCCGTAAAATTTATATTAAATTTCGAGAGTGACTGGTGGGTGTTGTCCCCGGTGCTATTTTTGTGTGTGTGTTTGAGTGATAATTGAGTAAATAATTTGTGTGATATTTTGGGACCCTTTTTCGCCCCTTTAGCCCCGTATTTTTCGAGTATTGTTTTTGTATTGCGTTAACCGGCTGCCACCACGTGGAGACCGGCATTTTTCGATAGAGTTAATTAGTGTTTATTTCGAGTGTTTTCTGCGTGCGAGGTAGTGTGATGGTGGTTTTTTTAGTCCGTTATTTTTTTTCCCCCATTATTATTTTTGCCCGTTATTATTCTCTCATTATTATTTTCGCCAGTTATTATTTGCCCATTATTTTTGCCCCTTATTATTCCCGCCCATTATTTTTGCCGTTACTAGTTGCCAGTGATTTCTTTATCCCGTTATTATTTTCGGCCGTTAGTATTTTCCCCATTACTATCTTCGGCCGTTATTATTCTCCCATTATTATTTTCGCCAGTATTATCCTCCCATTATTAGTTTTGCCCATTATTATTTTCCATTATTATTTTTCCGTTATTTTTGCCCTGTTAGTGAATATCCCCCCCCCCCCCCTTCAGCCACACCGAGGTAATATTTAAGTAGCCGTCGAGTTCGGGAATTCACGTCCTTGAGACCCGTCTCTTCTCCCAGCTAGGCGTGCCCGTGTATTATTATTTTTGACTTCTATTTTCTTTTGTTTGGGATTATTAAATGACCGTGAAACGTCACCGGTAAAGTAACGTTGCTACACGATACGTAGCTGGAGCCCATTTTCCCCGTAAAGACAATTATTGCCATTTTTCCCCTTAAATTCATTTATTTCTAATTTTCCCCGTAAATACAATTATTTCCATTTTTCCCCGTAAATTCAATTATTTCTATTTTTCTCCGCTGATTCGATTATTTCTAATCCCCCCCCGTTAGCGAAAATCCCTCCCTTCCCCCTTACCCTGATATTTATTTAATTCGAGTGATGATATTTAGTTTATTTAGAGTATTTTATCGAGGTTTGTTCTTTTGGTTGTTATTGAGATTTTTGTTATTAAATAGTACTTTGTTATTTTTCTTATAATTATTTTCTTGTTTATTCTGTATTTTTTCTAACCCCTTCCCCCTCCTAATAAAAAGGGAAGTCGGTTATAAACTAACCACATTTTAGTGCTACTTCAGAGTACTTTTTGTGAATTTTTCAGATTTCTAAAATCATTATTCCAGAGGATTTTGTATTTATTTTAAATGAACATATCTTAAAAACTATACGTTATAGAAAAAAATATCCTAACACAAAAGTCATAGTTCTCAGAATCAACTTTTTAATAAAATTATAAAAATAATTTTATCGGCCCGATAATATCATTTTTTTCAATTATGATAAATATCTGAGAGGATCAGAAAAAAGTGTCTGAATTGATAAAAAATTTCTCGAATATAAGTTTATGAATAATCTGATGAGTATTATTATTTGTATGCAGGTATTACAGTGAAAAGAACGGAAAAATCGTGTCAACGTTCTTGTGTCTTGAAGACCTATCCTCTGGAACTGTAGAAGCCATTCTCGCAGGTATTGAGCACGCAATGGTCACCTTCAAGTTGAATATTCACAAGTTGTTAGGCATCGGTACAGATAATGCTTCGGTGGTGGTCGGCGTCAACAAGGGATTGTTTGCATTGTTGAAGACCAAATACAACTTGTCACACTTGGTGCTAATTAGATGCGTCTGCCACTCACTTCAGCTAGCCGTCTCGCACGCAACGACTGAAACACTACCGCGAAATTTGGACTTCATGATTTGCGAGACGTACAACTGGTTTAGGCATTCCAGCATTCGTCAGATCGCGTATAAAGAAATCTTCGGACTCATAAATGAGGGTGCTGCATCTGTAAAAATTCTGCAGATGAGCGGACCGCGATGGATCTCAATCGAGCCCACGATCGATCGAATCCTGAACCAGTAGGATGAGCTGAAGACGCAGTTTGAGATCGTAAAGAGGACCGAGTCGTGCTATGTTGCTGAAATGCTTTACAACAACTACCGAGACGCTACAAATAGGGTGTATTTAATCTACATACACTCTGTACTCGTTGAGGTCTAGCGTACCAACAAATCGTTCGAATCTGCTTCTGCCGATCCAGCAAAGCTTCTCGAAGACCTCAAAAAATTGATGCACTTGGTGGGTTCGAAGATTATAATTCCAACAGCGAGAATTGATATTTTGAGAGACAACATCAGCAGCTACATCGATCCAAATCCGTATTTAGGATATGCCTTCAAGAAAGCGCTCACAGAATTGGACTGTACTTCACAGAGCAAAAAGATAGTTGAAGATCGATGCGTGGCGTTCACTATCAAGCTCTGCACCGAACTTAAGAACGCTTCCGACGAATCTCGTTTTGTTGGAAGACATGAAACTGTTACAGCCTACAGGAAGTCTAAAGGTCCGCGTCCATAAATTGCCAATCACAAATCTGGTCACACAATTCGAAAGTGAGTCAAGACAAATCAACAAAATCGAGACCCGGTGGATCAATTTGACTAACGTCGATTGGATTGGCGTGTCAACATTGGAAAAGTTGTGGAACGAAGTTGGAAAGCACCGAGACGCTTGCGGTGGGAATACTTACTAGGAACGTGTAGATTTTGCTTTACAATTATTGAGCTTACCGTACTCGAACGCAGACATCGAGCGTGTATTCAGCCAATTGAATATCGTCAAAACGAAACTAAGAAATAAATTGAAACCTGAAACGACAAACGCAATTCTTGATGTCAGGTATGGACTGAAGCGCTCAGGAAGCTCTTGCTTTAATTATGAGCTTCCAAAAGATGTCGTTGCTAAAGTAGGAACACTACGAGCGTACGGGAGAATCGATACGTCGAACGGCGCTGGATCTGCGGACTCGACTACATCGAATGTTCACGCTGAGTCGGATAACGATTTATGCGATGCCATGGCCAAATTATTATCTCAAGAGCTATAGATTGAAAGATAATATAAGAAAGGAATAGTTTTTATAACAGAGATGCGAGTTTTTAAGTATTAAAACGATTTAAATAATGATATATTTGTTTTATCATAGGCTGTATGCGTTGCATAAACTTTTGCACCAATAATTTTTCGTTCATTATAATAATTTCCGTGCAATTAAATCAATCTATGTGTTCGCCTTATTTTTTAATACTAAGGAATAAATTCCGTTAGTTCGAGTTAAAGAAATAATATTTACAATGATTTATAAATAAAAATATACGTTTCTTAAAAATCTGGTGACTTTTATATTCAAAAGGTGTCTTTCCAGGCGCGCTCCTGGTGCCATACAATAATGGCGAGTTGGCAACACTGAGGGAAGGTAGTGAGGTCAGAGAAGCAGGTAGTGAGTGCCAAAGATAAATAGAGGAGAGCAAAAATGAATTTCTATAGGTCACTGTACGATGAGGAGGAACCCGAAACTCCAGCGTTTGCGCAACAGCTCGCGACGGCCTAAAACTAGTCTGCGGTACAAAATCGCAAGAGATATAAGAAGGTGAACTTAGGTTTTTGATCTGGTACGTGAAACTGGCTAGAAAATACAGGCGCCGATTTTTTACCGACAGCCATTTGAGCTGGTGGTGGTACGGTGTTATGTGGTCGTCACGCCTCAGATAAAAAATGAACCTAATGCCGAGTTCTTCGGTTATATTGTGGTAGACTAGGCAGCAGTAATCTATGATCGGAAAAATAAGAGATGATACTAACTTGATCTTTAATTCCCGGGACAATGCGTTTCTGTGGTGTTTGAGTCTAAATAGCGTGTGATGTACTCTCTGAGATACGCTCTGAATATGGCTTCTCCACGACAAGTTAGAGCTGATTATCACCCCAAGATTTCGCGCTTGCGAGGTAAATGGTAGATTTACCCCGTTGACGTAAATTGGAGCTAGAGAGTCGATGTTGATTGAAGCAACGAACGGAGTGCTGCCTAATATCATCACTTTAGATTTCGAGAGATTACGGGACAGTCCATTTTCGGTAGCATAGTTGAATATGGCTTCTGCATCACGAGATATTAAATTCAGGGCTTGAGTGAGCTGAGCTGGATAACAGTTTAGATAAATTTGCGTGTCATCTGCGAAAATGATGTGTTTGGAGTGTGTTAAATATTTGGCAATGTCATTTATAAACAGTGAAAATAGTAAAGGCCCAAGCACAGATCCATGCGGAACTCCTGTATTAACTTGTTGAGGCTGTGATTTGTTATTTTTCTCGTCGATGACAGTCTGAGATCGACCGGTGAGGTAAGAAAAGAACCAAGCAAGCGAAGAAGAAGAGATTCCGAGATCGTAAAGCTTTGCTGGAAGACACCGTGTCGAACGCTTTTCTGACATCGAAGAGAATTAAGATCATGAGCTGTCTGTTGTCTATATTTTTCCTGACGTCGTCACAAACTCTGAGCAAAGCTGTCTGAGTGCTGTAGGATTTTCTGTAGCCCGATTGACAGGGGTCTAGAATGCTGTTGTCTTCAATATATTTCACCAATTGTTGATGGACAATTTTTTCGAAGATTTTCGAGGTTAGGAGATAGGAGACGAAATTTTTTAGAGTGACCGGAGACGGCGAGATAGGAGACGGAATTTTTTAGAGTGTCCGCACTAGGGCAATTTTCCACGCACTTGGAAATGACGAAAGCTCAATAGATTTATTATACAGCGACGTGAGGAAGGGAGCGATTTCGTTGAAAGCCGTGCGAATGCCAAAAAGAGGAACACCGTCGTAACCCGAAGCATATGAATGCAATGGCATAGAGGTTATGAGTTTCAGGACGATTTCCGAAGATACGGGCGAAAGATTAAATGACTGATTCGATGTAGAAGGATTGGAAATAATCCTGACGAACTCTTTACGTGTGCATGGTGGATTCTTGGTTGAAATAGACGCATAGTAGGTGTTAAGCTGATCAGGAGTGAAGAATTGGAGCGGAGAGATTAGATTGGACTTGACGAGGCCGAGTCGAGTCGAGCTAGTTCCTTCCATATCTTTGCCGGATCGTTAATAAGATTTAAGCAGGTTAAATGATATGTGCTCTTTGCCTGTTTTACGTCCTCAGTGATTCTATCTCTCGTATCCCTGTATATCGCAAATCTGAGTGCATCTTTAGAGCGTTTCGCGAGACGATACAGACGATCTCGTTCCTTCATACGTAACTTTAGGCTCTCTGTAAGCCAGGGCGCAGGGGGCCGTGAGATTTTGAACCTGCAAAGAGGAGCATGTATATCCAGCGCTGAAATAATTGTACCGGAAATGAAGGATTCGAGAAGATCAATATCGCCTTGCGAATTACAGTTGCAAATCGCGGTCGAATCAACGGCGGATACGGAGGCGATAACCGTTTGGCAGTAGAGCGTCGCATTGAAATCTTTGTATTTTCTCCTGATTAGATTGAGAGGCGCACACTCAGGAGCATCAAATAATATTGATAGTTCGAGGAAGTCGTGTCCTCCAATAAACGGCACATCCGATTTGACGAAGTTGGTGATTTTATCTTGACTGTCTATTATAAATATATCTAAAAGTAAGTCAGAATATGACGTGTGAAAGGTCGCCTCGTTGAAGGCAAGTTGCAGTGAAAGCGAGTCGGCTAAATCACGCAGGGCGCGAGATTTGTAGTTGTCTTGGAGTAGATTGCAGTTGAAATCCCCGGCAAGTACGACATTTTTGTACGCATGCGAGTGCGTTGTAATAGCAGCATTCAAGTCTTCGAAGAAACGACCTTCTGGACGACGATAGATTGAACCGAAGAGCAACACATCATTATTCTCAGAGCGAAAATCAAGAAGAAAGAATTCTAGCTGGTTTTCGAATTCATTAGGAGATGCAGCAATAATGTTAGCCTTAAGCGACTTATGAATATAACATGCAACACCGCCGCCGATTTTGCCGATGCGATCATTTCGAATGATAAAGTAGTCGGAAATGCGCAAGAGATCGTCGGGAACATTCGGATGAAGCCATGTTTCGGCGATAGAAATTGCGTGAAAATTTTTTGATTCGAAAAACTGACGTATTTGATCGATGTGGCCCAGAAGAGAATTCGCGTTAAATTGGGCGATTCGCAAATTATTCGATTTGGAGGAGCGCGGGTCGTGAGGCTTTTCGCTGAGGGGAGCTCCTTTATGCAGTCAGGCGATTTTCGCAAGACCCTCCTTGGATTCGATAGGGACAATAGCCGTGCCATTGTCCTGTCAAGCAAAAATAGAGTCCGAGCGTACCCAGATGTATTTCCATGAAGCCGCGGCGGCCTTGGCTTTCGTTTGTCGAAATAGGTTATAAATTTCGTTGGGTAGGAGCTCATTTACGTATATCTGACCAGGCATCCCGTTCGCAAAAACCTCACTAACTTTTAGATTGGGCTTGCTGCGTTTCTTCGTAAGAATAAAGTCACGAACTTGCGGTGACTTGAGCGTGATCACAAATGAAATCGTGGTGTTAGTACTACGAGTTTCTCGAGAAGTCCCTGGCGCTGGTTGTGCGGCCGCTTTTTTCTAGAGAACGCGCACGCCCAAAATATCAGTCGTGAGATTTGAGATATCTAATGCCTCAAAAATCATACGTGCGATTTCGAGAGGAGAAAGTTCGATTTCGCTCGGGACTCCCGCGAGAATAATCTCAGCCGCGACGGAGGCTGGATTAGATTTTGCTGAGTTATTTTGACTGCCCATTTTGTGTGAGAGGGACCGAACTTCACGTCTTAAATCATTGATTTCTTCGTCGTGCGCTATGAGCTTCTCTAATTTCAGAAATGCACTCGAGACTTTGCTTAATTTCATTATTGGTCTGCGTCTGTTCTTCGAAAAACGAATTGATTTTTGCGCTCAACGCTGCGTTAGACGCTTTGATTTCATCATTAGTGGTGGATTGTTTGTCAATAAACGAATCTAGTTTCGAATTAAGCACGGTATTTGAGTTGTTCATTAAGTCTAGTTTTTGCAGTAAAATCGAAAATGGATCACCAGTGATAGGATTATTATACGAAGGAGTCGGCGTCCCTGGCGGAGTGCGAGTGATATTCGGATATTATGCCCGAGTTTACTCGCGACGGAATGACGGGTGACGAGAACACACGCATTCGATGATCTGTAAGTTATGTATTTTCTTACGCAGCCTGGGTGAAAAGAACTTGAGCACGTGGGACACGATACATAATTCGTGGCAATGTGCTTACTGCATTTACGGCACAGAGGCCGAGACATGCATATATCAGGCAGTGAAGCAGGCGCATGTATACCGGGCTCGAAATATGACAGTCAGTACATGGGCGAGGCTACACAATGATAGCGGCAGCGTGAACGTGAATGCTCGTTTGTATGTGCATTTGAGTCTCTGAACGACGTAAACACTCGCGGTATGGATGGCAGCTTGTAAGTATATGTTAACGCGTGAGAGAGAGAGAGAGAGACTGACTGACTGAATTCTGTTTATTAGCCTTCTCGGCTAGTTTGTGGATACATTGGTTTGCCACTTTCGGCTTACAATTTTCATACTGGTCGCTGCGTAACATGTGCTGGGATGGCCTTGTTTACACATTCATTCTTATACATTATTTAACATTGCTCTGCGTAACACTTACATACTATTCGGCTTGCGCTGCCCAGTCTGCATACTATCCTGCACATTTCAGACAATGTGCACAACTTTCGTAACATTTCGGTTATCTGCACCTCAAAGCTTCTCCAACGAGTCTTTTAAAGGTGTTCAACGTGTTCGCATTTTTTACGGCGTTCGGTAGCTCGTTGTACATTTTTATACCTGCGTAGAACAAGCTTCTTTGCGCTTGCGTCGATTTCTTAAAAGGTACAACAATGTCATTGCTTTGTCTGGTTCTCCTTTCCGTTCTATCTCCTACGTACTTCACTTTCCCGCACATTTCTGGGGTGATGTCGTCGTTTTTCATTTTGTAAATAAATATTAATGCATTTCGCTTTATTCGCTCGTCAATTGTTAAGAAATTTAATACGCTTCTCATATCCCGCGTCGGTGTATATATATCACAGTGAAGGATTATCCTCATAGCCCTATTCTGTAACTTCTGTAATTTCTCTACTTCATCCTGATTGGCGTACAGGAGCACTGTTGAGCAATATTCCATATGCGGAGCAACAATGGTTTTATATATTAGGCTTCTCGTGCAGGGACCGACATATCTGCCGACCCTGTTCAACAACCCCAATTTTCCGCCCACTTTGCTCTCCACAAATGCAACATGTTTTTTGAATTTAAGACACTCATCAAGAATGACTCCAAGATATTTAATCTCGTTCACTTTTTCGATCGTCATATTTCTATATTTAATGTCAATTTCCCCAGCCATTTGCATTTTGTCATTTTTAAATATCATATACTTCGTTTTCTTAACGTTCATAAACATGCTGTTACCGCTCATCCAGTGATCTAGAGTGTTCATTACAGTATTTAAGCGTCTTTCTATACTCTTTAAATTTGTGTCAGTAACGTACAGCATCGTGTCGTCAGCAAACATTCTGACTTCACAATGCTGGCCAAGTTGTTGTTTGATGTCATTGATGTATAAAATAAAGAGTATGGGACCCAAAACTGAGCCCTGAGGAACTCCATGATTTACTCCGCGTTCGTCAGACATTACTCCATTTATATTTGTGCGTTGTCTTCTATTACTAACATAAGAGTCGAACCATTTTAAAGCATTTTCCCTTATTCCGTATTCATATAATTTTCTTATCAGTCTTTTTTGGTCAATAGTTTCAAACGCTCGTTTATAGTCAATAAATATTACCCCTACATATTTTTTCTCACTTATTTCAGTCGTCCACTTATCTAGTACTATTTGTAAGGCTGTTTCGCATGAATACCCTTTTCTGAAGCCAGCTTGTTCTTTTATTAATATATTATTCTCGTCCAGAAACCTTTCCAACTGCTCTTTGACTATCTGTTCTAATATTTTTTCATATATTGGCAGTTGGTTTATTGGTCTAAAGTCTTCGGCCTTATTCGAATTATTCACTTTACGAATCGGAGTAATGGTAGCGATCTTCCATTTCTCTGGAAATGTACCTGTCGCCAGAGAGAGATTTAATGTTTCCAAAAATGCTTCCCCTATGGACTCGTATACATTTTGCAGTATTCTACTATTAATGCCATCAATCGACCCTTTGTTTTTATCTAGATTGATTATTAACCTATTCAGTCCATCCATATTAATTTCGTCAAAACTATTTAAATAGTTTATACAATCAAAATTGAATGCACCGAAAAAATCAATGTCAAACCTAATGTTGTCATGTTCCAAATAATGTTCTCAATGCTTTCAATAAAAAAATTATTAAATTTGTCTGCTAAGTCTTTATTATTTCGTGTTTCCACTTCGTCATTTTGAAATTTAATATTATTAAAATTTATGTCATTACTTTTGTTATTTTTCAATAATTTTTTTATTGTCTGTGACATGCGTTTTGGGTCATGCTGTACTTCTTCTATTTTGTTCTCATAATGTTGTTTTTTTGATTGATTGATCAATTTTACTATGTCATTCCTTTGTCGTTTGAATTGAGCCCAGTAGGTTTCGTCATCTTTGGCCATTTCGAAGATTTGGTCGCGTGCCCGAATTTTCTCTTTTATTTCCTGTGTGAACCATTTTTTTCGTTATATTTTATTATACTTTCTGTCATTGTTGCTAGTTCATCCAATGTTTTAGAATTGCATCGATTAATTTATTTGCCTTGTTATTTCAAGTTGTCATGATTGTCCAATGATAAATTAAGTTTTCCTCATTTTCGTTAAATCTCACATCGTTATTAAAGTCATTGAAATGTCCCGTAATCTATGTAAAAAATCATTGTCATTTAATCTTTGTAGTTTCTTTTTCAAAATTTTTTTAATCTCGTCATTTTTGTCCATTTTGAAAGTTATCGATATCCATGCGTGGTCGGAAACTCTTGGGCCATTATTAACTTGACAGTCTAATGTAATATTCGAAAATATTAGGTCTATCATAGTTCTACTGGTAGGTGTAATTCTAGTTGGTTCATCGATTGATTGCACCATTCCCCTCGTTAAAAAAATATTTTTTAATTTGTTCTCATAGTATCGACGATTCAACATATCCATGTTAAAATCGCCCATCACTATGAGATTGTCCTTTTTTAATAATTCGTCGCACTTTTCTTCTATAAATTTTAAGAAGGTCATATCTGAGGCATTCGGGGAATGGTAGACAACGAATAAGTTACCTTTGTAGAACGAGTTTTCTATATAAATTGCAATGGACCAATAATTTCCTTCAATTTCGTCACAAATAACACCTTATATTTCACTGATTGGCGAACGTAGAGAACTACTCCACCTGTCAGTCTATTTTCCGAGTCATTCTTAATAAGTCATATCCATTCATTCTAATTTCGTTATCTGTAATATCCGGTGTTATTCTAGCCTCGGTACATGCTAGAATATCGATATTATTTCTACATAATAAATAATTTTCCACTTGGTCAAATTATTCAAAAGACTTTGTACATTCACACATGTAAAACTCTTTGATTCTCCTCCTTTTTTTTATGCTTTAATTGCTACTCCGAGGTATTGTCAATCTTGTTTAAGATTCGCAGATAATGCGGACAGTTTGCGATCGGTAGCCTCGTGGTTGTCATTAAGTTTTTTCAAATTATATTTCGTTTTTGGGTCACACAGTTGATGCATTTTTTAATTTAATTTAAATTCGGGCACTCCCTACCATCATGTTCTTGGGCACAGTGGTTGCAACGTTTTGCTCTTTTTACATGTTTTGTGCGTGTGTCCATATCCCCAGCAGTTAAGCATCTTCTTATATTTACCTGGTCGAAGACTTCCATCTTGCCAGCCTAAATACAAAATTCCTCCCTTCAAAAGCTGTTGATGTGACACACACCCAATTTCCAAAACCATTGACCAATTGTTCTTGCCGGTAGTGCCGTTGTAGTTTATACGTTTCACAATTTTTAATTTATCGTCTGTTTTTAACTCGTCATTTTGATCCTTCATAATCATTTTTAATTCGTCCATCCGTTTTTTTCAATTGGTCGTGGTTTATGCCTACAACCTTAAGTCTATAACTTTTGGTTTTCGGCGCCGTTTCAATAACTTGGATATCCTCTCCCATTCTATTAATAATTTCTTTCTTTAGGATTTCCTGACTTTCTTTTTTGTTACATTTTACAACACTGTGCCTTTGTCGTTTGTAGAAATTTCTATTAACACCTACGTTTAATTTGTAATGTCGATTTTTTTCCCTTATCTCTCTCTCTAGATTTGGATTAGTTGCTTTTGGCTTGATAATCACTGTGCTGTTAACTTTCTTTTTTTACAACGTCCGCAAACTTCAAAATGCCCAAATCCATCTCTGGTTTCGTCCTTTTTAGCTGTTGAAGTTCTTTTCTTAATTCTTGTATTTCTTTTTTGAGTTCATCAGTTTTTTCGTCTAATAGTTTTTTCATAAATAATTTTAATTCTTGCAACGAATCAGGTATAATCACTTCCATTTCTAGATCGCTCTCATCATCCGTATCGTGTTTTCTTTTCTTTGTGTTTTTCAAAGTCACGCTCTTTTTCCCTATTTCCCTAACAC